>VZTU01018796.1:85222-95555 GCA_013400835.1 Zapornia atra
AAGAAGCAGCTTTTGCACCAGAGAAGAGTGAGAAGATGTGAGAAACTTTGCAGATACCCAGGTCAGTGAAGAAGGAGGGGGAAGAGGTGCTTGCTGGAGCAGATTCCTCTGCAGCCTGTGGAAAAGACCTTGGTGAGGCAGGCTGTCCCGCTGCAGCCCATGGAGGATGATGGGGAGTAGAGATTCCACCTGCAGCCCATAGAGGACCCCACTCCAGAGCAGGTAAGTGCACCCAAAGGATGCTGTGACACCATGGGAAGTCCACAATGGAGCAAGCTCCTGGCAGGACCTACGGAAGGGATCCACGCTGGGGCAGTTCATGAAGAACTGCAGCCTGTGGGAAAGGGCTCATGTTGGAGAAGTTTGTGGAGAACTGTTCCCTGTGGGAGGGACCCTGGGTCGGAGCAGGGAAGAGCGTGAGGAGTCCTCCCCCTGAGGAGGAAGGAGCAGCAAAGACAATGTGATGAACTGCCCTCAACCCCTATTTCCCAACCCCCTCTGCTGCTGCAAGGGAGGACATAGAGAATTTATGAGTGAAGCTGAGCCTGCAAAGAAGAGAGAGGTGGGGGGAGGTGTTTTAAGATTTGGGTTTAGTTCTCATTGCTCTATTCTGCTTTTCTTTGGTAATAAATTAATTTCCCCACATTGTGTCTGTTTTGCTGGTGACAGTAACTGCTGAGTGATCTCCCTGTCCTTACCTCAAGCTCCATGCCTTTCATTACATCTTCTCTCCCCTGTCCAGCTGAGGAGGGCAGTGACAGAGTGGCTTTGGGGTGGTGGGGGGGAAAGGGAAAAAATTATTTTGATTGAGCTGGTAAACCTACATCATTTCTCCCCTTTGCTTCCTCAGACCCCTCACCCACATACTTTAACAGCATCAAGCACATCCAACAGACTGTTAGATCTTAGCCAAGTCCTGCTTTTGCTGAATGGTCTGAATGAATCAACTGAGCAGGACCCATCTGAACCCAAGACTGCTGAAAATCAAGTGCCCAAAAATGGGATGAGATAGGCTGCAGAAGATCAGTGGCCATTTTGGGAAAGCTGGTGATATGTTTGCTGTTTACAAGGAGCAGTGGGAATTTCTTCTCCTGCCTCTGGGTCTCCTAAAGAAGGATGAAGACGGTAACATTCACAGGAGAGGTGGCAGGGCCAGCTGTGTGTATATACAAAATAATCAACGTGCTTGGTTATCCTACTTCCCTTTCTAGCTACAGGATCTCCAGAGTTTTGGCAAATGAAGAGTAGTAGTGTGGAAGGTAGAGTCTGTCAGAACAAACCTGGACCACTAATGCCATCCAGTGGCTGGTACACAAACACACTTGCCATTGCTAATAAATCCGGAATTGACCAGAAAACAACGAAATTCTTCCCCACACATTGTTTACAACCATTCACACAGCAGGTTTTCTGGTCCTGTCAGAGCACAGGCTTATACTGGAAAAAAGCATATAAGAAACCACACATATGCTGTATTTAGCTTGTTTTAGGGACGATTTTCCATGCCCACCTGTTTTCCTTAGAAAGCAATGTCTAAAGCTTTATCTCTGTGAAGAAATCTCCATACGTGCTGTATATGCTGCTGAGTTTGTATGTGATCTTTCTTCATGTCCTGATGTAATAAGCTTTCCTGCCTAACACCCACTTGGCTACAACCTACTCTCAGGGAGTTGTAGAGGGACATAAGGTCTCCCCTCAGCCTTATTTTCTCCAGGCTAAATAACCCCAGTTCCCTCAGCCGCTCCTCGTAAGACTTGTGTTCCAGACCATTCACTAGCCTAGTTGCCTTTCTCTGGACACCTCCAGGGCCTCAATATCTTTCTTGTAGTGGGGGGCCCAAAACAGAACACAGTAGTTGAGGTGAGGCCTCACCAGAGCCAAGTACAAAGGGATGACCACATACCTGGTCCTGCTGGCCACACCATTTCTGATACAGGCCAGGGTGCTCTTGGCCACCTGGGCACATTGCTGGCTACACTCAACTGGGTATTGACCAAACCCCCCAGGTCCTTTATCCCCAGGGAGCTCTCCATCCATTCTTCCCCAAGCCTGTAGCATTGCCTGGGGTTGTTGTGACTGATGTGCAGGACCTGGCACTTGGCGTTGTTAAACCTCATACAGTTGGCCTCAGACAACAGTCGTGGATGGACTGGCATAGCCATGCATTTCACAGACATTTGATTCAGTGGCCTGCCTGCCAGGGACGGTCAGGTTTAAATTACTCCATTTCTGGAAAGGTATGGGGACTGTCCCACTGGTCCCACTCAGAGTCCCCAGAGCCAACAAGCTGGTGAGCGAGCCGATAGGGCTGGACACAGCTCAAGGCAGACACTGGCTTCGGTGAGTGTAAGAGCCTGTTCCACAGCAGCCACAAAGCTTGGCCGCAGGGCAGGCCTAGAGGCAGGCTTTCAAAAGTCTCTTGACATTTACAGGTGAACGTGGAGAGGAGCTTTCTCTTCTATCCACCACATGCAGCAGTCACAGTGCCAGAGTCCTGACTGGGGAGTTGCGTGCCCGCTCTGGCTGCGGTGAAGGTGTTCCAGATCACACAAACCGACGGCTCCCAGCGTGCGCGCGGGGTGCAAAGTCTGCACGCTCGCTTCCCTGGTGCCCTTCGTCCTGCTGGCAAGGCTGGAGATGTCTGCTGACCTACAGAGAAACATTCCAATGGATGTAAAATGCTCCCATAAATATTCATTACATGGGACTGTGGAAACTGCACTGCAACAGCTAACACATTTTTAGCTGCATTCCCACTTACTAATTGCTTGTATTAAAGCAGCACCCAGAGGCCTTGTTTCACTGGTGGCTGTACAAATCCATGCTGAGTTCTGCTTCTTGCTCATGAAAGGACCCTGCCACTCCCCAACCAACCCGTGTCCCGAGAGAGGAAATCACGTGGTTAAAAAAATCAAAATAAACCCACAACTTTCTGATTCTGGAGATCGGTGAAGATGTATTGTGCTTGGCAGCCTCGATTTCCCACCACAGAAATGTCACAATTTACCCTGTTGTACCATTTAGGTATTTTCTAATTGCATATTAACTAGCCTTTTCACTGTAGTTTTCTACTGAATCAAATGACTCTGTCTCCAGGACAACACAACACAGCTGAGTTAAGCAAAAAACCACAAAGCAATGCAACCAAACTAAACAAAAACATCCACCACCTCATTCTTCAGCATACTGACACCTGCTGTGTCACTAAAATGTAAATATGGTCAACAGTCAAGAGAGAGCGCAACACGGTTTGCATCATGGAGTGCTGACAGGATATCCATCTGAAACCGCCTGGGAAGTTACCTCTGGCAGAACCTTATGCTAGTTGGGATTTGCAAAGCGACTTAGATCTCAAGTGATGTGAAGAGTTTAGTTACAATAAGGACTTTTACAAATAAAAACCTAGCCAGCAGCCTTTCTTGTTCTATACCATGAATGAAATCCTTATGAAGTCATTATAAGTAGCATATAGATCATATATGAAAAGGCACAGGCTTTCTTCGGAATTGATTTTTTTATCCTAGGTGATATTTCAAGTGTATTTTTCCTAACAGACACTTACACACAAACGGTTTTGTTGCATTCATTTAGGTGCCTGGAGCCTTTCAGTGGACAAAACAATACTCCTGAATGCATACATGTGTTGACAGCCTCTAGTTTTAAAACTTCCATCAGATTAGCTTTCTGGACAATGTTCTGTCTTCGATGACTCTCAAAGGCAGCATTTTCACTTTTTCATGACAAAAACTTGAATCCGCGCTAACCCAAAATGTGCCTTACTCTCTAGCTCCAGTTCTGCTTACCCGCAGGAAGCACCAAGTACCTCCAAACACACGCGCACCCATTTTCTTCCTGCCAGTGCAAACGCCTGATAAGCTCCAACCACAATGTCAGAGCTGGAGCACCTCCTGCTCTGCTGCCCCTGAGCCTGGCGCCCCGCCAGGGAGCTCTGCTGGCACAGCCTCAGGAGCTGCCTGTTTGCCAGAAACGGGGTGAAGGACGCGCAGGAAGGACTTTGGTCTGCCTTACATTGGCCATGCTGACAGCCCTGTGCTCCCCTGAGAGCAGAAACCCAAATCTTTTGGGCCTGATTTTTGCTCCAGTGAATCCAAACGTGGGGTTTGCCCACAGTCTTCTGCCCCACTCCCCAAGAAGTGGCAGGAGCTGGGGCAGGGGTTTGCAGGGGGGGTCTGCCACAGCCAGAGGAGAGGTGCCCATTGCCTTGGCAGGAAACACACCGGGGCAGCAGTTTTCTGCAGCTGCTGATTGTGGTTGGACTTTCCTGCCTGCAATCCCAGTGGGCAAACAAACTGCCCAGAGGTAGGGGGTGTATGCACTGAGGCTGATGGAGCAACACTAGTTTAAAACAGGTACCTGTAGAAGAATAAGACCTCAAATTATGGTTTTCATTATCTTAACCAAAATATTCTTTTAATTTTTTTATAAACTATTCAGGTCCAGTAAAGAAAAAAAAATGAATCTGGTTAATAGTTTAAAAGCCATTTGAAACTTCAGCTGCTTCCCCACAATTGGGATGGATTGCAGCCATCGCTTTGTGCTATAGCATCAGTTCTCATAACGACCTCAGAAATTACTTTTTCTGCAAACATTGGAAAATCCCCAGAATCCATGTGTGCATCCATCCCATCTTTTGTGCATGACAGTCCTGCCAGTCACCGTTAACTGCTTTGTGCTCCCAGTTCCAGCCTGTCAGGAAACTCCTCTGAGGGCTGCTGAGCACATGGGAGCTCCTCTGGCCCACAAGCTCTGAGCGAGGCACGGCAGAACCAGCCAGCCTTGGCAGGAATTCCTCCTTTCTTCATTAGTTTTTTTAGCCAAAGGTCACACAGCCTTTCGAGCAGAAATGAAGGTCTGAAGTTTCTCTCAGAAGCTCCTTCCACTGCTTCAGGGAGACACAGGCAATCAATGTAGTCTTACTAATACAATTTACAAATTGTCAGCAGTTTAGCACAGCATTGGCTGCTGCTAGGAACCCGATCCAAAATCCCCTTAGGAACGGAGACTGCCAGGAGCACCCTCTCCTGTGACTGCTGCTGCCCCACACAGGCACCTACAGCCCTGCTCCTTCAGAGCGTGCCTGTGCAGGACTGCCTAGGGGAGAAGGGATGTTGAGCATCAGTTTTGCAATACTTTCACAGCCCACCCACTGACAACTCCCACTTCCGCATCTGGTTCAGTGGGGGATCTGTAGGATACATGGAATTCACCAGAAATACCCACTAGAATAACATGCAGGGGCTTTGGCACCACACAAAATACACAAAAAGTCCAGCCCTGGGTGAATGTTAATAAGCAAAACCAACCCAAATAATCAGTGGACACCACTGAATAGCACCAGTGCCCAAAAGGCACTTGCAGCTGCAAGCCCCATGCTGGGTACAAAGGTCTTCATCAACATTTACACAACCTCTCCTTTGAGTCCTGTGTTTCAAGTTTGCTCAGCTTGTCAAGCAATGGAGGATGAGGGATTTGCAGCAGGCAGATTAGCTCAATTCAGCTGTTAGAAGCAAATGTTATTTTTAATCTTGTATGTTGCATGTAAAGGCTTTCCAGCTGACACTAAGTTAATTACACAAATACTTTGGTTATCAGCACCACTACCCCTTAATTGGAACAGCAGGCTTTCCACTGGGGAGCCGCTGTCACAAAGTTTCCAGTGAAAGAATGCTTAGTAATTTCAGCAGCACTTTTCATCTTCAAAATGCTAAACAGACATAAACTCAGTTAATTACCTCTCCCAGCATCCCTCAGAGGTAGGGGAGTGTCGCTACCCATGTGCAATCAAATGGGAAGACTTTCATGACAATGTCTTTCCCAGGACAACACAAACACAAAAGCTTGAGGTTCAATGTGGCTCCTCAGTGTACATACCCAATGTTCTCTGAGGTGCTGTAGAGTGGATTCAGGGATGTGCAGGGGGCTGGCAGGTACGGAACAGCAACTCCGGGACCCCTTCTGCAGCAGCTGGTGCCCAGAGGAGAGAGCTTGGTATATCTCAGGTGGTGCAAGGCACCAACGTGTACACAGCTGAGTCTGGTGACAGAGCAAGCATTAAACAGTAGGAGATTCCAGCAGCTAGACTGTAGGATCCCAAAGGTAAAAAACAGATCAACCCACAAGCTTCTTCCAGACTCTTCATATCACAGAATAATAATCTACACACAGCGCAGTACTCTCCTTACTGAGCAAGCCCAAGCAAACACGTGTGTATTGAGTTCTTGCTGTACCCTGCACTGGTGCAGCCTCGAGTACCTTGAATACTGTGCGCAGTTTTGGGCACCACAGCACAAGAGGGACACAAAACTCTTGGAGAGTGCCCAGAGGAGGGCAGTGAGCATGGTGAAGGGTCTGGAGGGGAAGTCTTACAAGAAAAGGCTGAACAAATGAAGGGAGTTTGGAGAAGAGGAGGCTGAGGGGAAACCTCATCGCAGTCTGTGGCTTCCTGATGAGGGGGAGCAAAGGGACAGGCACCGATCTCCTCTCTTTGGCGACCAGCAATAGAACCTGAGGGAACAGCATGAAGCTGTGACAGGGGAGGTCCCCCTAGTCTGGACGTTAGGAAGAGGCTCTGTACTGAGGGGGAGGTCGGGAACTGGAACAGGGTCCCCAGGGAAGGGGTCACAGCACCCAGCTTGGCTGAGGTCAAGAAGCATCTGGATGATGCTCTCAGTCCCACGCTCTCAGCTGGCTGGTCCTGTGTGGAGCCAGGAGTTGGACTTGATGATCCTTGTGGGTCCTTCCAACTTGGGATGTTCTGTGGTTCTAAGATTCTCTGTGCATTAGGTGACCTTCAAATGCAGCCACAGCACCAGGTCACACCAACACTGGAAATGCAGCTTCCACCTTTCCACAGAGAAAATGTCTATGTGACAAGACTACACAACCCATCCATTACGGCACTGGGAAGCTGCTGCTCATCACCTTCATGTAACATGAGTTACTCAGCCGCTGAGCTGGAAAAATGGATTAAGAATAGCTGACACACATCCAAGGACATAGCAGGCCCCTGCAAAGGAGCATTATTCAGAATTCACACTGCTTTTGGTTTTTTTTCTTAATGTAAGACAAAAACATTTTAAAAACTACATCAATGCAGATTGGTGGACAGTGACTTTGATGAGCGAGCGCCTATGTGTGCAAACTTAGGTGATCCGGAGGGATATTTACCACTGCAAATGTATTTTCAACCTGTGTTTTTCCAGAAGAGTCATCACAAGTAGTAAAGATTATAGATTTGCAGAAGGCAAATATATTTTATATATATATTTGCCATGGGAGCCACAACCTTCAAAATTCCTTGATTTTTTACATCTGTATAAGTCTTGATTAGAAAGCAGGGTCGCGTGCTGCCTGGGCTTTATGTTTGACACACACCATCTTTTTACAGTATGTAGGGGTTTGGGGTTTCTTGTTATTTTTGCATGTTTTGTTAAGAAGTTGCTTAGCTTCCATCTATGTAGATTAGACTTCTGTTAACCTACATCACCAAGGGCGCATGAGGAAATAACCAAGACTCTTGCGAATCCTCAGTTCTTCAGAGACCCCCGTGTACCTACCCTTACTTGGTGAGAACAACCATTTTGATCAACACAACCCAAAAAACTGCTTCACTCCTCAGCTACAAGAAGCATGCAGCTGCAGAACAGGGCAAACAGACAGTGCTGTGTGTCCACCCAGCCCTAAGTGTGTCCCTCACATATTTGCTCCAAGCCTCTGGGCTCCAGATCAGCCCACTTCATCACCCATTTACCTAGAAAGATGCAGCCAGGCCAAAGCCCTAGGCTTCTTCCAAACTGGGACTGCAGAATCAGGGTACAGGGCGAAGGGGACCCATCAAACAAGAGATGCCTTTCTTTCCCATGCTGGACAGATCCCGTCTTACTGTAGCTCCTGCTATCAAAGTCTGTAATCCCACCTTGCACTTTGTCTTCTTTCCTCTCCGTTTTGACCCTGATACTCCAAAGGACACAGTAAGGTATCACTACCAAGCACCCTGTTCAGCTTCTTTGGTTGAGGATTTTTCAGATTTAAGAAAATAAATGAGTTAAAAGGAAGTACACAGGAGAAAATAAAGCAAACCCCTTTCCCTGGTTTCTTGTATAGGACTTATGTGAAAGAGTACACCTGTAAACTAAGGCTTCTGTATTTCTATTGTACTTGCAAAAGAAAAGAATAATAGAAAACACTCTAAAGGGTGAGGCCATGACCTGTATAAGATTACTGATCTCCTGTTGCATGTGGCATACAAACTCTTGCGTACGAGTCCTCATAACTCACAACTCTCCTTCAGCCTCCTACTGCTGATCTCCCTACCACGGTGTCTCTTAGCACATGGGCGCTGTCAGCTGCATTCTGCCTGACTCAGGCATCAGGCACCTCAGGGTACATTCACAGGCAACCTGACATGGACGCCCAATCCAATGAATCTCTGAAACGATTTCTTCAGCTTATTTCACTTCAGATATTAAGGAGTCTGACACATCTGGCTCTTATCCGTCTGTTTGTCCTACACTCATGTAGAGGCATGAAGAAGGGCAGATCTTGAAGACTTCCAGGAAGGAAGGAATAAGCCTGCCTGATAAAAACATAGCCAGATTTTGAGATAGGCCTTACAATAAGAGAAAGCACTACAGCACAGCGCTCAGAGTGCCCCTCTTACGAAAGGGCACTGACAAGTAAAGGTAGTCATGTGGGAAGCCAAAGATGACTGCAAGTAAAGTGAGTCACTACTCTCCCTCCAAGTTTACAAACCATCTAAAAGCAAACAAGGTTCACTTCAAGGGCACCGGAATCTTTTCTCTTGATCTAGGAAGCACTCAGTGCTGCAGGTTGTGCCATGAGCACAGTGTTTGCTGGCAAGTGATTTACAGAGTCTCTTCTCTCCAGGCACAGTGAGGAATGGAACTCCTGGGAATTCAACTCACAGTGCCAAAATGCCTCCTAGATAGGAACCTGCCCAGCTCTCCTTCTCTCTCAGCTTCAGGTTTAAACCCCAGATCTTTATCTGTGTCTCAGACAAATAGTCTCCATGTATTTACGTGGGGGCTTTCCCCGCTGCTTCTTTTTCAAGCAGAGAAATACAGCTCTCAAGCAACCAAGTTCCTGTTTGTTTCAGTCATGTCACCTGAGCCATGACTGTGGTGTCAAGATGAGTTTGATGTGTGAAACAAACCTTGCATGTCTTTCCCCAATCATACAGGATTCTCAAGTAGGTGACTTTAACCCACCAGGTCTTTTAAGTCACTTATACCTCAGTCATATAAACAGATTACCTAAATTCCCAGGTATCGTAGTATCATTTTGTGCTTCTGGTCTAATTTCTTAATCAACAGTGCAGCTGAAAAACAAGCAAAGGAATTAATTACATGAACTCTTTCATTCTTCAAATGCTCAAAGGCTGTAGATCTTTGATAAAGATGAAGAGCTGTATGCTCCCTGAGTCCGGTGCTAACCTTCCCTTGGGGTCTGTTTGCCAGCGTTATCGGTGTAGGGAGAAATATTTTGTTATCTCTCCCTTACACATCCCTCTGACAAGGCGCAGTCCACAGCTACACTAAGGTGCTTCCTGTTTTAAGCATAGCTCTGAGCTGCATACTACACACTTGCCCTGCTACTGTGACCAGTTCATGTGCAAAGGGGCCTCTAAGAAAACTCAGTAGCTGAGCAACACCAGCTTCAGACTGTAACTTCGATGGTTTCTGTACAAAACATCTTCTGGGCAGGGCATCTGCTTTGAAATGCAAACCTCTTCAGTGGCAACTTCAAAACCGCATTCCATTTTTACACGGGACACACCTCAGCCACCCACAGCAACCCCAGACAACAGCCTCCAGGGGAGGGAAAGCGATACAGAGGCACTAGCAAAACAGCCTCTGCAGGTAAGGAAAGTGCTGCTGCTTCTCCCTGTCACTGCTTTCAGGGCGTGCCTGAAGGAAAAGGCCTTCGCGTGTCAAGCTGCAACGCTGCAAGACCGAGAGACTGAAGCCCGGTGAGCTGAGAAAGCTTTGAGGCGGGACTCCTTAAAGCACGCAGCCTCCTCAGCCGCCGAGGGCCGCCACCAACACCCGAGCACAGGAGCAAGCTGCCCCAGGCTCGCCAGAGGAAGCACGGAGGAGGTCAAAGCACAGGCTCCGACCCTTCTGTCCTCGCTACTCTCCTCACCCAGGCCCAGGCCCTCCTCGGACACCGGTCCCAAGGGGCTCGCTCACGCCCTGCCCTCGCTACTGCCGCTGCCCCAACCGTTGCAGCCGCCGTTACACAACGGCCGCCACACCCCCCCACCGTCCGCCGCCGCCGCGAGCGGCCGCTCACC
>VZTU01018796.1:95578-137318 GCA_013400835.1 Zapornia atra
GCCGCCGTTACACAACGGCCGCCACACCCCCCCACCGTCGGCCGCCGCCGCGAGCGGTCGCTCACTGGCTCAGGCAGCGGGTACCACTGATTGGCGCACACCCGCGCGCCGCCATAGCCCACCCTTCTCGATTGGCCGCAATAACTGCGCGAGGAGCCCCGCGAGCGCCCCGCGATTGGCTGCGCCGCTGCNCGCAGGGTGTTGCGGTTGGGCTTGTGGGACGCACTTCGGCTGCCGCGGGAACATGGCGACGCTGAAGGCCGTGTGCGTGATGAAGGGGGACGGGCCCGTGCATGGCGTCATCAACTTCCAGCAGCAGGCAAGGGCCGGTGGCGGGCGCGACTCCCTCGCTGTGCACTTTNTTCACCCTTCCCGCCTCCTCCTCCCCGGCGGCTGCCGAGGCTGGTGGGCGCTGTGGCGGGCGACCCTGGGCTGAGCCGCGGCCCCGCCGGCTGCCTGCGCCACCGCGGTGCTGGGCAGGACTGGGCCCGGTGCCCGGGCCAGGCAGGGAGCGGCTGCCTCCAGCCTGGGCCAGACCGGTGCTGCGAGCGCCGGGGAGCCCCAGGCGCTGTGTGCCGCCCTGCGTGCCCGAGCGCAGCGCGTGTGCTGCTCCCCCTCTGCTCGGGGGCGGCCTGCTGAGCCCGGGGCCGGCCTCGGGCTCACCCCAGAGCTGGCTTAACGCTGCCAGAGCGGGCCTTCACGGAGCTGCAGCCGCCGAGTGGCCAGAGCCCTCTGACGCCCCCGGGTCGGTGAAGGGAGCCGGGAGTGCATGTGGGCAGGCCTGTAGAGGAAACGTGACTTCGGTGTCGCTTTTGCTTCCAGGTGGAAGTACGCGATCCTTCTCGAAAGCAAGCCCTCAGATAGAAGCCGTTCTGTTTGCAGCTTGGTCCGTGCTAGGAAGAACATGGTTTAGGTGGCTAAATAAACGCAGCCAGTCTGTGAAAGTGTGTATTGCCACGTTTAATGGGTGTGGGATGGCAGTCATTCGAGTCTCTAGTGCCAAGCTTCACTTGACAATGTTGTACTTGCTTTGGTGATGATAAATTCTTTCTGGTACAGGGTAATGGGCCAGTAAAAGTTACTGGAAGAATCAGTGGCTTGAGTGATGGAGAGCATGGCTTCCATGTCCATGAATTCGGTGACAATACAAATGGTAAGATGTCTGTGTAGGCTTTTGAGTTGTAATGTGATTGCTCAGCTTTAAAGAGCTTCTTTTAGTGTTGCAGCAGTGGCTGGTGTTAAGTGTGCTTACATCTCATGACTGCACATGTGTTTTAAGAAATGATGACATTTCTTAAGGAATTACTTCTCATCTAATACTTTGAACATGTTTAGGCTGGTGATCAAGATCTGACATATCAAGCACTAACCTAAATACTTTGATAACCTAATGTTAGGAAACCAGACAGCTTTCAACTGAGCCCAGAGTGTTCTAGAATAACTAATCTTACTCTATTGAATTTCAAAGTCTGTAGTAGGTTAGTTAACTCCAGGGGATTAGTAGAACATATAACAGGAGTTGCATCATTAGTGACTTTGCTTCCTCTGACTGCAGGACTACCTTGGTGTGGTATATAAGCCACAGATTTTAACTGGCTACTGAAAAAACCCCAACTTTTGATGGCTGTGTTGTGTTTCAGGGTGTACCAGCGCAGGTTCCCACTTCAATCCCGGCGGCAAGCAGCACGGTGGACCAAGTGATGCAGAAAGGTGAGTTTAATGTGCTCAGCCTCTTACTGGGTAGCAGCTCTGTGCAGCAGTCATTTCAGTGATACCTTGTGCTTGGGAGGCCACTTCAACAATAATGCCAGGGCAATACCAGAAGGAAACTGGTAATTAGGGTCACTTAACAAAGGCTCTGGTAACTATATGGGGATTTGCTAGTTACCTTGGCTCAGAGTGTGGGTAAAGCACAGCTTCTGGGACATGTTCTCTGTTTTAGCTTAGGTGGGAAGAGAAAATAAAGGCTTTTGAGTGAAGGTCCCTCAGGGTGTGTAGGGAGGTTCATGTGTTAAAGCCTTATTTAGTCAGAGGTGATTTGCTTCTGTTTCTGGGCCAGCTTTTGACAGCAGGGACTCATAGCTGTCAGTTGTCGAGCAGTATGTGGGCTTGTCATGCGGCTGATCCAGGTCTTGAGAGGAAAGTGCTGAGGCTTCAGGGGAGACTGCAAGATGAGTACAAAGCTGCATGCATCTGGTCATGGTGGCTTTTACAGGGTGCGCTGGGCTGTGCTTAGCCTGTTAGCTGAGGTACTGCTACCTGCAGCCTGTACTCCTCAGGAGTTGTGTGCTGCGTGTCAGTATGGGCCTTATGCTTGTGCTGACTCTCTGTACCTCAGTGGGAGTTGACACCTGGCTCTTCCCTGAGGTGGTTTCATCGTTGTTACCTTGAGATAACTATTGCATGCTCACTAGGTGTGGAGGCTGGGAGGGGGCTGTGCAAGAGCTGAAGGCTGGTGTGATGGCAAATGGAGCTAGGAACAAGTGTAAAGAACAGTAGGGTCTGGACCAGCCTTGTGACCAACTTGTGGTTGTGATAAGCTTGTGAATGCTCACACTTAGGTCCATAACTGCACCTTTGCTGACTGATAAATTTGCACCTGAGTGAAGAGTTGCATGCCAGACAACTGAGGGAGCAAGCTGGCTGCTAGCCAGGTGTCTGGGTGTCAGAGCAGCATGAAATGGTGTGCTTGCAGGCTTCACAGGCAGCCAACTGCTCCAGTGCTAAAGGTCAAAAAAAATTGCATGAACATCGTGGCTTCTGCTTGGTCAAAATCCTGCTTCTGGTGTAACCTGCCTGCTCAGGCAGCTGTGGGCTGGGAAATTCTGTAGGGGGGTATAAGAATTAGATCATTTTCTTATCAGAGTTGAGTTGAAAAGATTGGATTGAAGCTTAAATCAAGCAGATTCCTAAAGGGCAAACTCCTTGACCTGATTTTCTAGGACTTGGTTAAAATCAGAGTTGGTGCTGTGCGAAGCTGGCAGTGGGGATTGGGCGAGCTGAGCCCGTCACCTTGTGTGACTGGGGGGGCTTTAGAAATGAGTTGGTGTTCAAGGTCCTGAATCTGGATAGAGGAGTCTTGTGGAATGTCAGCTTGTCTTGTGAGCAAGTGGTTTATTTGGGGCAGGTGCATAGGAAGCAGTGTGCTGCAGTGTCCTAACCTCAGTGAGAGCTGAACTGCGTGAGGCTTACAGGAGGGCCGAGCAGAGACCTAGCTCTGTGAGCACCATGGTGCTGTGTAATGCCAAGTGTGTAGGAAGGCACCAAGCAGACTCCAGCAGCGCTGGATTAGCAGTCTGGTAGCACTTGCTGCATCCTCTCTGACCTGCCACTTGACAGACTGCTTTTAACTAATCCTACTTCAGCCTAAAGCTGGTGGCTGCCTGTGGGGTAGCTGATTGGATACACACTAAAAGCTATTAAGAATAGTGGCAGTGTTTATACCAAGCCCTGTATGTGCACAAAGGTGGCTATGCCTAGTTTGAGACTACTGCCATCAGCATGGAGGAACTCTTGGCTATAAGAAGTGTTCAAGGTTGGTGCTGGTAAATGACATATGTGCTCTTTAAGATAAGATAGTGGAGTATCTGAGTCTAGTGACTGGGTATTGTGTGGTCCTGGCTATCACTTAGCAAGGCTTTGGTTTAACCAAACTGAGCTTCTCTGCATCTTTGTGTAGGCATGTGGGAGACCTTGGCAATGTGACTGCTAAAGGAGGAGTGGCAGAAGTGGAGATAGAAGATTCCATGATTTCTCTTAGCGGGCCAAACAACATCATTGGACGTACCATGGTGGTAAGTGTCTTTGTGCCTACGGGGATGCTTTAGGGAAGTCAGAGCGGTCTTGCCAGCAAGTAGAGACTTTCTAATGCTGGAGGCCAGTCCCTGGTGTTAGTTGCAGACCTTGGGAGGAGTACAGGATTTCCAGAGTGGGGAGTTCTTTGAAGCCCTGCCCAAAAGCCAGGCCATGTATGAGTAGGGCACTTCACTGCTTTGAGATCCTAACTTCCTGCCCGCCTCCCCCCTGAAGATACTCCTCTCTCTCCACCTGACTTGGCTTCTTCCAGCCCTGAGTGACTAAGTAACTGCAGTGCAGCAGTCAGCCTGGGATTGTAAGGGCAAATATTGAGTCCAGTCTCACTCTGGGGCTAGCAGTAACCTCTCGAAACATGGGGGTTTGGGTGGTGTGTGTTCAAACAAATGGGCAAGTCTTTGGGCAAGTCTTGGCTTTAGTTTTTAGCACTACTGTCAATTTGGCAATGGTTATCAGTTGTGGTTACTGCCACCCTGCTGGTAGCTGGCAATACTGCTTGTCATTGCTGCTACTAATGAGTAGTGGGAAATAGTGATTAGGTATGCAGCAGCATGAATTAAGGTATCTTAATTTCTCTTTTCAGGTCCATGAAAAACGTGATGACCTGGGTAGAGGGGGAGACAATGAGAGCAAATTAACTGGAAATGCTGGGCCCCGTTTAGCTTGTGGTGTGATCGGAATAGCGAAGAGCTAAGTATTGTACCTGAAATGCTTAAGGTGACAGTGATAAATGGGCTGTATCTCACCACAAATGCTGTACTTGCCCTTCCTTGTGCAAGCAGAAGATTTCTCACTTAACCTCATTACTACTCTGCAAGACTGACCTGACTTTGTATGATGTATATTGCAATTAAAGCCACCTTGATGGAATGTCTCTGTAGTCTTCTGCTAAGGCATCTGCTGTAACCATTAAGTGTAATCTTCACTAACTGGAACTCCTGTTCTGTGTAATGGAAGATGTTTAGTAGCGATCACCACCTGAACACCAAAACTTGCAGTGTGCTGTGTGATTTTGGAGGAGCAGCCTGAGAGGCTCTAGCTAGGCTACTCACTGGTGAGCAGCTGGTGCTGTGTGTACAGGGGCTTCCTCCTGGCAAAGCTGCAGCATTTGTAGGTTTCAAACTTGTGTAATAAACTTGCTGGGCAAATACACCTGGGTCTTCCTGTCTGTAAAAAATGTGACTGCCCTAACAGGGACAGCAGGCTAACAGGGAGCTTGCAGTGGCAGCAGGTGAGGCACCTGCAGCACACATGTAGCTTCCAGCCAGTCACCCTGGAACAAGGGCTGCGATCAATCAGTACAGAGGTAACAAATGCTGTCCTGTCCTATGTGCTCCTGTGACAGCCTGACACCTTCTGCCTCTGACAGCTGGGGTTTTATGTGCTGAAGGACAAGCACTGCTTTGCAGGAATACCTCCTGGCTGTAAACAGTGATGGTGTGTGGCTGCAGTGTGTGTGAGGTGGGAAGGCCTTGGCACGTGTGGTCTGTCTCCAGTGTGTGTCCTTGTGCCTTGCTGGGCTCTTCTGGGCTGCTGTGTGGTGAAAGGCTGGGTGTGTTGGTTCAAGCTATGCAGGTGTGCCCAGGGTAGAACAGGGCTGGCCTTAAAGGGATTTGCTTTGAAGTTTTTGTAAAGCTTTTGAGGGGTGTAAGCACTGTGTCCTGGTGCTGGCTGTAGCTATTTCCTTGTTTGTACCTCTTAAAACACAGATTTCTAAGTCTTTCAGTAGAGAAAATCACTAATTTTAATGGTGACTTGTATCAACACTCCTTTATCCTGTACATAAGAGACACTCATGGAAGCAGTTGGCTGTAGCTGTAGACACCTGGGTTCCAGCATGGCATGGTACAAATGGCATGAATTATGGTAGCACAGCAGGGTGACTGTAAGAACACTTTTAACCTGGTGGTCCTGGCAGGTGTGTGCGCAGCCTTGACCCACCTCTAACTCTTCCATGGTTTAGTCTGATTTGGCTGCTCTGGCAGACTGGAGAGTGACTGCCCCTTCCAGCATGTTACCCCCACCCCCCCTCCCCAAGCATCAGGGGGTGCAGAACACTGAATGCCCACACACAACCCCTATGACCTCTGGGATTTGGGAACTGAAAGATGGGTTGTGTTCTCTCTCCTTCCCCGGGTGGAGGGGAAATAGCAGGTACTTGTGCTCAGTAACTGTAGGTGGAGCAGCGGTGAAAGGAGAGCTCTGGCAGCTGCTTTGTCCCCTCTCCCAGCAATTCCTGGTGCTGGGCCTGGCTGCTTTGGAAACTAGGAATATACAGGTCATGGCTTTAAATCTCTTTCACCTGGGTGTACAAGTAATGCTGGGCTTGCGTGCCAGCAGACCACTGTCAGGGGCAGGTGCAGACTCGATGGTGCAGGCTGTAGTGACTCCACCAGCAGCAGAGGCTTAACACTGAGTTAATTAATCCTTGAGGGCAAATTTCTGGCTTGGGCTTCTTTCAGAGCCTGAAGTTTGATAGTTGTACATGGGCAGGATAGTCACGCTGGTGATGCTCTAAAGATGATGCACCCCCAGGAGTGGTTACTGCTTCAGAAGGCAGCAAGAAACTCCCTCAAAGGATGATGTCCTGTGTGTTCCATTCCTTGTTAGGGAAAGAGAGAGCATAAGGTGGCATTTGTGTGAACAAACCTTCTGTCTCTTTCATTCATATCTTCAAATCCTTTAATAAAATGTATTCATTAAAAAAAAAACCAAACACCCTACCTCCTTACAGAATCGTGGCGGTTCTTACTAAGACAAGTCTTAAACATAAGACATAAATGTCTGGCTTGGTATGAGAAGTTAGTTCCGCTGGCCCAGCATGAAACAAACAGTCAGGAAACAGGTTTTTAACACATGGAAGTTGAGTTCACTACAAGTATGTAAACAGGGTTGGGTTTGGTTGGTGGTTTGTTTTTTTCTTTCCTCTTTATTCCACTATTGCAAGAACATAAAAATATATGTCCTGGCCCCAGCCTGTGGCTCTGCAATTGCCTTCCCCCCCCTCCCCAGAAACACACACACTTCCCTCTGCTGCAGAGCAGCCCTGAAAGCACAATGTAAAAGAGCAACTGCCCTTCATGTCAGGGGGGGAAAAAAACCACACCCCAGAACAAAAAAACCCACACCTTGAAAAACGTAGCAGACCCCCCTCTGTCGAGGAGGAAAAAGAAGTAATTAAAATTAAACATGCAGAGGACTGATGCGAGTTTCCCCGCTATGCTGCTAAATGAGGTTCACGGGAAGGGCTGGAGCCACCGGAGCCTGCGGGCCTGGTGTGTGGCTGATGGAGAGGCAAGTGCCTTTTGGGGCACAACTGCAGGACTCCTGCTCAGCTCCGTACAGTGCCCGTCCCAGAACCGCTTGTGCCCGAGGGGGCCGACCACCTCTTAGCATTTGGCAAAATGACTTCGGTGGTAGGGAGACGGATGGCAAAACTTACACAGCTACAAAAAACCCCACACTCATTGTCCATCAGCCTGACAGGTACAACAGTAGGCAGGGAAAACTGGGCACCTACCTCTTGCAGGATTACAGGAGGTAGCCAGCGTTACCACGGACAGCGGTAGCGGGAAGAGGCAGCATTTTCAAACCCTCCCGTACCCTCCCGCCTCGCTTCTTTTTCCCAGCCCCTGTTTAATTTAAAAAAAAAACCACAAACCCCACAAAAAAAAAAAAAAAGGGTTTTCTATTGTGTTTCGGTGTCTCTGAGTTCTCGCTTGCCCCACCTTCCAGAAGCATCATCATCATCAATGAATAACAAGCACAAAAGCTGTGGAAGTGGTGTGCTTCCTAGCCCACCACACAGTAATTTTATAACATTGCAAGCAGAGCAGACGAAGGATGTCTGAAGGCGTCCACTTCGTTAAAAAAAGGCTAATTAGGGGAACATTTACCACAGAACCAGAGGGGGGGGAGGGGGAAGTTTTTTTTTTAAAAAAGAATTGATTGCATTGCAAACACTAAACAGTTAACTCTTCAATTAACATTGTAAAACCACTAACTTTTACCTAGTATGGTCAAGTAATCATTAAAATGCAGCAACCTAAAAATCAAGCCGTTACAAATAAAAACTTGCTTCTGTGAATAGCTACACAAACAGATGTAATTCTTTTAACAAATATAAACAAAACAGTCTAATTTAGACTCCAGTACAGCATTAACAGTTCAAACTTTAAGCTGTTGAACACTCCTTTTCCAATTCAGTGCAGCGTAGGAAGAATAGCACACGTTAAAGTTTGTTACGAAAATAGAGTTTATTAAAAACACATCCCTATTGTTTTGAGGAGCTTTCACCGTTACCTTTTCTTAAATTAAAAAAAAAATAGAAAGCACTTCTACTTCTGATTTGTAAACTTTTTAAAGTCAAAACTTTAAAAAAGTTACAGCAAAAATGGGTAATATTTTAATCATATCTTCAGTATTTCATGTTATGTTGTGGCTATTTTAAATAGAAGGGAAGCAATCAAATTGCTTACAATTCCCCACCAACTACCGAGGGGCTGTGAGAGAAGCAGAAGCAAATATAATACAGCAGACTGTACAACTCTAAAGCTCTACACTCCAACAAATGTCACTGTCGCCTTCCGACGACTTCCAGTCTCTTAGCGAGGAGGCTCCGCCGCTGCGCCCGTATCCTTTTCCGCTTGTTCCGCGGATGAGGTAGCCTCGGATGTTAACTCCTCCACAGGTTGAGCACCTGCAGGTTCCGACTCTCCCGCAGCAAGTTCTGAAACAATGTCTGCGTCTTCCATTTTGCCGCTGTGAGATTCGTGGTTTTTGTCGCCCTCCGCCCTGTCTGTCATCTCCGGTTTTTCCTTTCCTCGATTTTCTTCCTTGTCTCTACGAGACTCCCTATCTCTGGAATCTCTCTCCCTGTCTCGATGGCCACTGGACCGCCTGTTCCGGTCCTCCAAGTCCCTGTGCCTGTCACGCTCCGGGCTTCTTCGTCCCCAGTCTCGCCTGTCACGGTTACCAAGCCGCTCGTGATCTCTGTCATCGCTGCGGTTACTGTAGCGCTCGCGATCGTTTTCTACCCGATTTCCGAAAGATCTCCTTCCAAACCTTTCCTGGTCTCTGTTAGGGGTGAATGTCTGCCGGTCATTCCTAAACTGCCTCCCGTCTCGGTTATCCTCAGGTCCGCCCGGCCCGCTGCTCCCTGGCATCCCCCCGGGTCTCACAAAGTGACCTGGCGGTGGGAAGGGGGTTTTCATTCCATGGGGGGGAGGCATCCCAAAGCCCCCTGGCCCTGGCGGAGGCCCTCTGTGCATCATGTGGGGAGGCATGTGTCGTGGCGGCATCAAGGGGAACCGCTGCAGAGGAGGGGGTGGGATTCCTGGCGGTCGCTGGAGCGGTATCAAACCAGGCCGGGCACCCAGGAGCCCCGTGGATGGAGTCTGCAGCCCAACAACAGGTGCCGGTGGGGGTGGCGCAACTCCTTGAGTGCCTGAAACAAACAAACACACACACAAAGTGAAATCAGAGGCCAAAAAAAGCGTCTTCAGCATTTCAAACACATTCCGAAATTCTCTCATGAAATGAGCAACACCAAAACTGGGGGTGGAGAGCGCAGCAGGGAAAGCTTCCCGTGCCGCTTTGCGCACTGCAAGGAAAGCAGCATCTTCAAACAGAAGCAGTTACTGTTGCAAAGGGAGGAACTGATCACTGGTCCCAAAGGCCTCCCTGTGGGAAGAAGCCGTTGGCATTTTGCAGGTCGGAGCTCTTCCCTGATCTCCAGCTCAGTGTCCCACTCCATCAACCAAACGCTGATGAAGCACCTTGCCAGCAGCCTACGCTCCCCAGGCTTCCAACTAGAGACACCTCATCCCCTTGAGTTACCCATAAAACTTCTCTCACAAACATCCGCAAAATCACATCCGGCTTAAATGCTTCAGATTTCAACTGGTCACTAGCAAGACTTTCAACGTGTGGCAGATGCAGTAAGCTATGATGGGAGAGGTAAGGTCAGGACAGGGCTGGAGTAGGAGCAGGACATCACAGACAGGCCAAGTTACCCTTCCAGAGAAAAAGGATGATGCAAAAAAATGTAATTTTAGGAGAATAAACCTCACAGTGTCAACTAAAAGGAAATTTCTGGGCTGTTTTTTTTTTTTAAACACAATTTCCCACCTTTTACAGCAAGCACCCAACAGCATGGTCTTCGTAAAAGGAAAAAAAATTCACTCTCAAACCACACAGGTTGAGAAAGCTCAGCCCAAAGCTTGTTGGCATCAACACCACGAGCCCAAATGCAGGAGGATTATTACCAAGCTCCAGATGGGGATTTTGCAGCAACAAGCTTGTGCCAGCTTATCTTGCGTGCCTCCTTTTGTTTGAACTAGGAGCACTTATCGTCTCGTGCTCTCTATAGCCGTTGCACTGGACCTGTCCGTTCGCTCTGCTCACTACCAGTTATTTACCTGAAAACAAGCTCCATATCTGAGTAAGCACGTGTTGTTTTCTGAACTCCCCAATTGAAATTTAAAGGAATTGGCAGTCGCCAGCAGGACGAGCACAGATCTCTCCTAATCCACCCCACGTTCCTTTACCCTCATTTGCCGAGACTGTAAGCAGTGTTTTCCTTCTGCGCACGTTCGTACAAACAGGACTTAAGAATGCAGCTTACACACTGCTTACTAACTCCCTCCAGACTGTGAAATAGTCAAGTAAATTAATACCAGAATTCAATATCTGTCGGTGCCATCAGCAAGAACTGCACTTTGGTTTCAGCTTAATGAGCACGGGGGAGTAGACGTCCCCAGTAACCCTCCATTGAGCTATCGTAGCTTCCACATTCCTCTACCAGATTTATTTAGTGTCGCTATCCCAAGGAAGAACCTCCAGAAGAACACCTGTGTTACATCACCCTTCTATTACACCCCCCTCACGCTGATAAACACCAGAAAAGCAGAAACCTTTTTATTTAGGTATTCTTTATATTCAGATTCGAAGGTAATTCTCTTTTGCCCACCAGGACAACTTCAGGAACAAAGATGTGAATATACTTCCTGTCCATGGTATCATCTTACCTTCCCCTCCAAGCAGTCCCTGTAAGACCCAGCTTGATCAGCCACACTCTCTGAAAGAGATGTTCCAGCAGCAACAGCGTGTCTTTTCTGTTTGTTTGTCTGGCAGGGTTTTTTCTTTAGTCTTTTTTTCCCCCTTTTTAACTCTAGAATGCACAGGCCCACCCCGCCCCCCATTCATACCCAGGGCTGTAAGTCACCTAGTTTCAAATCCTCCCATGGCTTAGTACTACAGATCCAATGAGAAAGACAACAGCTTAGAAGAATGGAATTTTTCTGAATTCTGAGGTTATTTTTGTTGGTAAGTAAAATATCTGAAGATAAGTAAATTCTGGGTAAGTAAATTCTTCCCCAGCAGATTAAAAATAAAGCAGAAAAGAATACCTGAGACTGAATGAGCTGGAGAGGATGAGCATGTGCTTCCGCTCTGTAGCGGCAGAGCAGACGTGGGCCAAACACCTCACCAGACTAAGTGCAAAAAGTTTTCTTAAAGTAATTTAATTTCTCAACCTTATTTCTACACAACAAGCAGCACAGAAGCAGCATAAGGGTATCTGAAACTCATGCTCTTTCAATCTGGACTCCATCAGCAGGGCAGCTGAGCACTGGTTACTTTAAGTCATTGCACCCAGACTTTGAGGCTGCAGCAGACTGCAGCACCCTAAGAGTATCCTTGCTGTGCTGACCCATCAGGTGCTGATGCAAAAACCAACTCTCCAAGAGCTGCCCAGAAACACGTCCAATTTTACCAGAAATGCTGAATGACATCAGGGGTACAGAGTGCATGCGCAATGCCTGGGCAAAGGGGAGCCCTTTGTCACTTTACATAGGGGAAACCAGTAGGCAGATGGGAACAGTCTGTCCAACTGGAAAAGAAGTACCAGAGCTCCCAGAGAAAGGATCGAGTGATTGAGCGGCCACCTCATACCTGCGCAGACAAGCGACGGAATCGACCTGCCCTGGCCTCTGTTATATTCACTTGGTCGTAACTGTTAAGTCTTTCTGTAGCAGCTAACCTTGTCTTCCTGCTTACAGGCATGAAACAGATCCGTCCCTCTCACCAGCTGCTTAGTCTGTGTAACTTGGTTAAGGCACAGCATTTAGTACTGGCAATATAATCCTCAGAGCTGATGTGGTGTTCTGGTCACATGTAAAAATACAGGTTGCTTTCACAACTTGTTTTTATTTGTAACTTTTACCAGTGATGCATGGTGAATGGTCCTCAGAACTCCCAGAGAGCATTTACTATGAAGAGCACAGATGCAAGTGGTGCAGGAAAACCCACGGCCAACCACCAGCGGCATTTCAGAGGTGCAAGAACAATCACACAGTGTCAAAAGTTTTATCATTTCACTTTACTTCCAAGATACAGCCCAAAATGCTACAGCTGTCTTGAAGAAGTGTCTTCTATCCAGAGTGGTCATGGGAGCTGCCCCCTTACTGTTCTGACAAATCAGGTAGAAAGCCAGATTTCTGTGTGGCTGTAATTCGATTTCTGATTCTTCTCCCAGCTGCACAAACACCATGTTCCCTTGTGAGAATTATCAGTGTTACACACACTAACACAACTGAGATTGGGTTTTATGCTTAAAACCCTGAACTTCGCTTCACAAGGGATTACAGCGTCTCTCACAGCCCACTACTACTCAGCTGGGCGACTACAAGAAAGCAAGGGGAGGAGTGGTGTTTTCTGTTTGTATGGGAGCAAGAAGCCACAAGCAACATATTCCAGCAGAACGGACCACGGGTTTACACTTTGAGCCTGATGCTGACATTCCGCTGCATTTCGCACATCACATTACTTCTCCTATTGTTCTCCCGTGGGGAATGATGCATCATGAAATCAGAACATTAAATACTACTGTGAAATTCTTGAAAGAGGACAGTGTTATGAGTCTTGTGCCGCTTTTGGGGGTTTGAGATGGAATCCTTTAGACCAGGCCTAGACTAAACAAAGAAGCCTAAACCTAAGAGCCTAAATACAGCATACCAACATTTCTCAGGTAGTCAATGTCCATCACTGAAGCCAGTAGGAGCCCATTCCTATTCACGTAAGACGCTTAAACAAGGATGTGAGAGTCAAACGACATTTTGTATATGGTGTGGGCTACAGGTATTAAGATTTCTAACGTTCCCGCTCTGTAAAACAAACACTGAACTGATCCAGGGCAAAGCTGAATTCCATGAATGGTGCCAGAGAGCTCATGTTCCCTTACCTCTGAATTCTCATTCAGTACTATTATGACAGCAACAGTCATACATGTATAGAAATTAGCAAATATGCTGTGTTCATTAGCTTTTAACGGGGGCTTTCCACGAGACATTTGGAAATGTCATTAGGCTGAGCACCATTCATACCCTGTATGAATAAAAAGCCCACCCTGGCTGTGAAGGAAGCATCCTGTTTATAACACAGTGCTACTCCGATGAACTCAGAATACTGCACTCCACCTTCCATAACTTGATGCAGTGTACACACAGGCCACGTAGTTACTTAAGAACAAACCATCCAGGGAGTAAAGAATAATAATTCAGCAGCATCAGCAAGAAATGAGTACCAAGCTCAAAGAGAACTAGAGCATCATTAATCTTTGTGAATACATAATGATCACTGTACGGATGTTGGTAAAAGGAGCACTAGACCAGAACCTAAAAGCTGCAGTAGGGTGTATTTAATCAAGATAATAGATCACAGAATCTGAATATTCAAAACACAGCATCTGCAACAGCAGTTTATTACTGGCCCAAATTACAGCATTTGCTCAACACTAGGAACAAGTTGGCAAATCAAAAATGATTGAAAAGCCTGTCACGTTCTGCAATATGCACACGTAAAAAGGAGTCTAAAAATATCTGCTTTGCAGATCACTTAAAAATGACATATGAGCACACACTCACAAACCCAGTTACAGTCTGGACAGCCTTGTTTGCATTAAGAACAAGAAGCTCTTAACAGCAGCGAGTATGATCACGGACACAACTAAATCAAAATGACCTGAGGGTGGTTTTCAGAAATAAGCACCAAAAAATTCAGACACAGTGTCCACATGGGATCGCTCCTCTGAAGCACAGGCACATCTTTGTTGAAAGTGATGAAAGAATTACATTGAAGGAAAGAATGAAATTTAGCAGAGGTGAAACAGAATGTAACTTACATTACTAAGAAAGCATATGAAAACTGACAATAATCAATTCAGAATTACTTTTGTAACATATCTTCTATATAAAACCGGAACAGATTGATATATAAGCTTCATTTTGAAGTTACAAAAATTAGGAAGGAGCTCCTGCGTTTGTACAGGTTACATAAGGTGTCCTCAAGCAAGGTTAAGTTTAGATTTCTGTGACAGTCTCTTCAGAGCAATCTTCATCCCTTGAATTCAGCCTGCTGAAGCAAGTTCTTCCATCCGACCCAAACAGCCGAAGAACATCTCTTTGTTCTTCACGTTACACTACTCAAGCCCCTTCATCCCTATTTCCCCAAGCAGAGTCCTCATGACACACTTCACGATGCTGTCACACAAACCTTACTTCCACCTTCCCATCTCAGCTTGGAGAGCCACATCATGAGAATCTCTAACCAGCAGTCTGAGGACTTCAGGAGGAATCAGGCACATGATCAGTCATCTATCCAAATGGCTAAACCGTGTACTCGTGAACATGAGGTCCTTCAGTCTGAAGCGGTTGATTTCCCTTGTCTGCACTTTGCCACGGCTAACTGAGGGTGATGTTGTACCTACTCATTTACTTAGCCTCAGGTTCATTTGCCTCTGACCTGGAGGAGCCTGTAGGTCAGACACTAAGGCTACACTTAGACTGTGAAGCCTGCAAGTACTCTGGGACTGGGATGCAGGGATAGATCGCATCTCATGTCCGCACACGTGGAGAAACCCTGGCACGCTCTGTTTCCCACGCTTTGATTTCCCTGGGAGTGAAACCTGACACACAGAATGAAAAGGAAGGAACAATGGTGCAGCTCGGACAGCTCTCAAACTCAGAGGATGAGGAGGGCAAGACTTCAAGGGACACTTCTTGGCTATCTAAATCAGCATCACTGGTGGAAAACATTACTTCTTTTATATTTTTCTTGCAGCCTACAGAGAGACCAGATCTGGACTCTCCCACGCAGAGCTAAGCTCAATTGATAAGCAAATCAAAGTGTTTTTAAGAAGAGACTTTCATTATGTTAACTTACTGAAAAGTTTTAAAAGCAAAGACAACTGTTATTAATATTTTGTCTTTAATCATGTCAAATATTATAATGTTTCAAGTTTTCTTGTATAGAATATCAAACCGTGAACTTAACTCCAAAATGTCAGGATAGAAGGATTTTATGGAACTCCTTGAATATAAATAACTTCTTCTTGAATAAGACACTCACCAACATAAAATGCTGCTACTGAAGTAAACACAGATCTCTACGCTATTACTTCAGGGCTGCTCTCTGTAAGCCCACACGTGCAATCTCATAAAATGAAAAAACTCTCCTATCCCCTGGTGACAAGTCTGAATGCTGAGAGAAGTCACTCTGACCACGGGGAACTTTGTCTGCCTCCACTATTCAGTGAACAAGTTCATAAAAAATAAGGCAAGTTCTTGGTCTTCAGATTTATGGAATAAAGTTTCCTTGAATTTGTAAGAATAAAACCCGCTACTGTGCAAGTAACTAATGTGGGTATATAAATTACTTCATCGCAATCTTAATTTTGTAAAAGCTTTTTCTTATGTGTATAGCGATGCAACAAACTGCAGAATGATTTTTTTATTCCAAGCCTTTGAAATGTACTAAGTTCAAGCTATGCCATACAAGACATAGCACCACAAAACTTAGAAAGTCTGGTAAGACTGTTACTACATTTACAAACAGTGCAACTTCCATCATTAAGGTGTGCATGTTTTAGATGCACAGTCTGATAATCCTTATCACTGCAAAATTCTCTCAATCCATGGTGTGATCACAGGGGTTTTTAAGCTTTTATCTGTTTGCCAAGCATCTGGAAATCTCTAGCACAGTGAGCTGCAGGTTTTGCACATCTGCTTTGATAGATTTTAAGAAGCAGGCTGACTTTCAGAGAGAAGAAGCTCTTCCATTTTGGAAAAATGTCTTTTAAAAGGGTGTCATTTCAAGTTTCCAACATGAAGGATCCAAAAATCACTAGCCATAGCTGGAAAACTTAGCCATCAAATCCAACAGAGCACTAAGCTCTCAGGTAGACAAATGTCTCTGTTTTTTCCAGTGTACACTGAGGAGGTCTGGGCAGAAATGCATTAAACAAAAGTATCTTTTCCATTCAGTTCTAAGGCTCTCCTTTAGAGGTCTCCAATGCCATAAATGTAATAATCTCATTAAAACATGTAGGAAACCAGTCTCCTGAGTATTTTCTTCACACTGGCCCATAAAAAGCCACCCTAAAATGACTATTTAGCAGACCTCTGTAACATCAAAGAGTACAGACTCTCTAAAAATCTGACCAAGTTCACATCGTATGGTAAAAAGTCATTTACGTAAGTTATCCAAAGTTACCTTGGTTTTGCTAGTCAAAATACCATTTGTAAGATTTAAATAAGGTAAGATATTGTTTCAAAAGTTTCAAAACCTGTAATACGGCGCAGCTGAATAGAAGCTTTTAGGTTTTTTCATTTTATTGAAATAATTTATTCCATACAGAAAAAAGTATACCATATATTCACAGGTTTAAAAAATACACTAAAAAATAGTTTATAAGTTCATTTCGTACATGTAATAGTTGAGCCCAAAATATAGTTTGTGTCATATGCATTTTTTCCTAAATTGATCTTCTGTATTGTATAAACTCTAATTTGTTAGAAGCAAACAGCATTTGCTTCTGCCCTGAATTTGTAATTTACACAGTATGGCTTTTTTTTTTCTTCAGAAAGCAGATCTTCAATAATAATAATTTTAAGAAGTTCTTCTCCTTCTGTGTAAAATCCTCTAAAAATTATTTAAAAGCCAACAAAAGGGCAGAAATTTCAACAATTCTAGAAAATCTGCTTTAATTTCCCACAAACTGGAAGTCAACAGCAAAAAAATGAAAAATGTATTTTAAATTCAGGGCACGATACAACTGCAGAATATATACAAAAATGAACTTACCAAGAAGTGGAATAGCTTGGGTGACAGGAGCAGGTACGTTAGTAGGTGCTACAGGAGGTGGAACAGTCCCATATATTTTGGAACTGTCAGTAGTTTCAGCATTCCCTCTGGATCCAGAAACCACTGTTGGGATGGGATTTCCTACAGATGAATCCTTTGTAGTGTCTTCATTTACACCAGTTGCTGTAGCTAAGAAACAATGTGTTGAGACAAATTAAGTCAGCTTTTCTGTGTGCACAGTACCTTCCTTCTACTGCCGCTTGCCCAAGAACACTTACAGTTTGGGATGTTTACTGCTGGAGTGTGGGGAACAGATACTGGAGGAGTTATAGGCGGTGGTGGTCCAGGAGGAAGAAAGCCTATCAGAAAGTATATATTAACACTGAGTTATCACTTTACCAAAACATACTTGCACACTTTATGATGCAGGTGATTGTATTTGCTGTATGTTTTTTTAAAAAAGAGGACTTCACAGTCCTAAAAATATATA
Source organism: Zapornia atra (assembly GCA_013400835.1). Lineage (NCBI taxonomy): Eukaryota > Metazoa > Chordata > Aves > Gruiformes > Rallidae > Zapornia > Zapornia atra. Next base: position 113,022 of record VZTU01018796.1, read on the forward strand.
AATATACCTGGGGGTAAATGCATTGGGTTGAAACCGGGTCGTAAAAACGGAGGTGGTGGCGGTGGTGGCACTCCAGGAGCAAACCCGGGAGGTGGGATTCCTAAAGGCGCTGTGAAAGCAGGTGGCTGGAGTGCACCAACCACAGGAGGACCTGATGGGTGTGGTGGAACCTGAGGAAAAAGGAAGGAGAAAAACATGTTACCTCAAGACTGAATTGATTATTTGATGCTCAGCTGCAGACTGCTGTCTTCAGTGCTTTGTCCATCCAAACAAGAAAATCTAAACTACCTCACATTATTTTGCAACAAGGTGACGTAAATAACTGATCCAGCTAGCAGTCAAATAATCCCTACAATTTAAAATATCAACATTAATCTTGATGCTTCCATCCTTAAAAAAAAAATTGTTCTCTGTGGTAATTGATATTAATGCATGCTTATAGCTCATCTAAATATACCATTTACATGGCAGCTGAATTAATTTTACCAACCAGCATGGCACACTACAATGCACACAACTTCGGAGCAATTAAAATCCTTTTTTTTTCTTTTTCACTACCTGAGCTTGTGTATTATATTAGAGTTACTACTGTCTCATTTTTTTTAATTCTGATTTATATGAAGCTCTGAATGAAAACACATTTAAATTAAGTTGGTCCTTTATAAGCTTTCTATATGAACTACATTAAATATGTGGGAATCAAAAGGAAAAAAGTTTAATCTTTGATGGTGTTCTGCATTTAAAGTTTATTTATTAATGCAAAGGAGAGCTGTGTAGTCAGGTGATCATAACTGACTGACCTCTCCAATCATCAACATTTCAAAAATACTACTCCAAGATCCCTTATAGCTCATTTTGTATTTCTGGAGTAAAGAAGGAAAAGCCTTTCCTGGTTTATTTTCAGAACTAAAACAAGGTGGCATTAAACCAAAGTAAGCACAATATTCTTCAACCTGGGGAAGATGCTAAGGCTGCCAAACACCTGATACCACTTCAAACTGCTCTTCCACCTTCTTTATCAATGGCTAGCTTAGTGAGCTGAGGCAAGCTAAAGCTTATACTATTAGGTTTTTCAAAACCTAATCATTACAATAGGCTGTAATAATTACTCATTAGGCTGAGTAAAATTAAAACTTTTCATTTCAGGTTTTAAATTGGTTATTGGTTTATAAAAACCTGTTTGCTATGTCCCAGCCTGGAGTTTAGCTAACGGAGCAGGATATGAGAAATTACTGGATGCGACACAAGAAATTACCAGCTGTGACAAAGAACAATGGGAGAAGCTGACACAAGTTATACATGGCACCATGAGGGAAGGCCGGATTTGGCAAGTGGTTAAGGGGCTGTTATGTCAACAAGAGCCAAACTTCACAGAGGATTAGAAAGGAGCACTGGGGACCTTCTGGGGACTAGGACCTTGCAAGGCCGACAGCGCATAGGCAAGCATACCTAGGACTACCGTATAAAGCCAAGATTACCTAGACAAATGTTAAACTGAGTAACCCTAGAGGTGTTTCCATTAATCACAGTTAAAAGCTTTTTCTAAAGTGTTCCCAAAACACAGTAACCTAACAGTCTCAAGTAGGTCTTTTTCCTTGCTTTACAGGGCACTGCTTCAAAGGATAACTTACAAATTTACCTAGATATAGTGATCAATCTGTCAATCAAAGTAAAGTTCTGTGAAGCAAGTGTTTACATGGAGCATGTATGGAGCAGGTGGAATTGAGCAGGGGTATCAAGAAGGCAAAAAGGTTTAAAAAGAGGGGAAACTTGCTGTCAGTCTTTCAGCAGTTCAAAGCTGAGAAAGCTATGGATGAAGCAATGTGTACAGAAAGGCCTGAGAAAGTATAATGAATACTGAAATGTTATGATGGAACCAGAACAGAAGTAACACCAAAGAAAAGTGAATTAGGTATATATTAAAGGATATTCATACCTAATTGCCTTAACTGCTGTACTTAATTTTTTTCTATAAAGGTAACCCTCTAATAAATAATTTTAAGTAACACATTAAAAAACTTCCCTTTAAGCAGAAAGAAAAAAGGCAGTAAGAATCTGTGCACATACGTCACAACATTGAATTTAAAATACAATTCAAAGCATAACATTTTTCCATGTGTTAAAGAGGTGGAACCAGTGAGTAATAAACACTGACAGGTAACAAACAGAGAGGGCTGGTGAATGGTTTCAGAGTAACAGCTAATGAATTGGATAAAGCGAAAATGCTACTGAGGACAAATTGGGGGGGAGTGGGGGCAAATATTGAGAAAATGGGGTATTTTACTAGCAAGATTAGAAACTGGAATAGCTAACTGTAACACAGACTGCCAGGTGCAGGCAACGAACATGCTCTGAGGTTTGGCCTGTGTCCAGGTACAATTATTTCTTACTGCACACCTCTCTGATTGACAGTCGAAGGAGAATCATTGGCCCTGTGAACTAGAGGAGCACACTCTACCTACAGTGCTCCAAGACAAGTAAATACATATTTAAGCACACCTGGAGTCTCCACAAGGAAGGCTGCAAAGAGGGAGTCTACCAGTTTCAATAGAAAGGTACGGGATGGATATTGGACAAATGCGTAACTCCCGTATCTAGCTGGAGGGAGAAGGAGCATGTGGGATTAAGAAATACATTAGGAAATTCGGGGGGTACATACTCAATTTGGACTCTGGTTTCTGGCTGAAAACCCATTAATGAAGACAAGGGAGTTTAGGTCAGATTGGGAAGCTTACAAAAAGGGTGGCCACAGCAAACCCTCTGGACTTTGATGCATAACCCGTGGGAAAGCCTGACTCATGGTTCACTGTAAAAGAATGGCAGTTTTGGTAGGGAACACCAAGCTTTGCCAGGAGAATGTAACACCAATTGCCCAAAACCTCATCAATGAATGAGCAACAATTGATAGTGCAAGTGCTACTAACTGAAATTGACTCTCAATAATCAAGAAATAGACTTAAGCTGACTTTCAACACCATAATAAGACTTAAAAATAAACACAGACCTACCCTCAGAGTGGACCACTGAGGTGGGTTACTCAGACCTGCAGGAGTGGGACCAGATTCAGCAACAGCTCAGAGGTCTGAATCTATAGGCAAGAAAAGGGCTCACTCCAGTGGCACAACACAACAGAAGTATTCCACCTATCTTGCCAACAACCCAGGACCCTGTGGCCAAGAAAACGCTGTGTGTGCTATTCAGGCCCAAGAACCAGACTTACCTATGTAGGCTATTGCTCTTAGAAGGACGTTACCGATTTGTAAGTGCCTCACTACACAGAGGTTGCAGCTGTGAGTCAGGGTGATGCTGGCAATAAGAGGTCAGCCCCCAGTTAGTTACACCTCTCACAGCTAAGGGCTCCACCCCTGTGTCCAGCCCAAGCAGGGGGCAGCAGAGAAGGTCCGTTCAGGCTCTACCAGAGAAAGGAGTGCTGCAGCTCCTTCCCATCCTGCCATTAAGCATAGGATTGTTAGGGCTGCGGGCAGATTGCAAAGCTGCTGGCTAGGCCCTGGCCTGAAGCTAAGCTTTACCCAGAAAGAGCATGAAGCACATGAAGCCTGCTGGACATAACTAGAGGAACTGCCAAGCATGACAGATTACAATGTGAGAAGCTGACAAGCTACACAGAGTGGCATAAGGGATGGCTGGATTTTGCAGGCGGTTAACAGGTTGCTTTGTCAACAACAGCCAAACTTCACAGGTAAGTTGGAAGGAGCACTGGGGATCTTATAGAGAAAAGGACCTTCCTTGTGAGGCCAACAGTGCATAAGTAACCGTATCAGAATACCGCACAAGGTACTTAGGTAATTGTATCATAAATAGCACATCTAGGACCAATATGGAAAAAAAAAATTATGGCAGAGTTGTTTACTTGGGAGGAGACTGGAGTGGAGAAAGGGAGGAGCAAGCACAACAAAACGGAAGGCCAAGAAGTGAGGAGAGGGCAAGTTATGGGAAGCATGCAGTCAAAGCTGTCTGTGGTTGTCAGTCAGGCAGCCCTATGCTTGATTACAGCAGCCTGACTCAGGACAGTGCATAAAGCCCACTCTGACACAACACAACCCATCAAGCCTGCTTCTCCAGTCAGAGGGGCCAGGATGCTAACAGAGGAGCAGCCAGATGGACCAGTAGAGCAACTTGTTATCACTGTACCCATGCCCACTCCAGGCTGGACAGTGTCAGCAGCTGCCCAGCACGTAACAACTCCCCACCTTTTTACAGGTCCAAACACTGAAGCCAAATACAAATGGAAGCCATTCTGCTTGTGTCACAGGACAAAAGTAAATCAGCAAATTAAAATGCAATTGTACTCTCCGAAGTTATTTAAACAAAAGAAACTGAATATATTGAGCTTTTTCTTTTATGTATTAGTTCACATTTGCATATTATAAAACCTGTTACCTGTCCTACTAATATCACTAATTTGTAAGTTTTAAGAATTATTTACGTATTATCAAACTACTGTAATTTTATGGCCAAAGAATTGACCAATTATAAGACAGCACAAAAAAGGTCATAGCAAAACCAAAGATGAAGACTAAATACAGTTCTCTGATCCTGGCCTAAATTTGTGAAGACACAAGTTTCTTTGCCATAATAAAAAACCTTAAGCTGAAACAAGCAATCCGCACAGTCAAGATATTCCAGAATTGTTTTCTTCTTTATACTTTCTTTACAGCATAGATTTACAGTAAATAAATAAAATTACTACTACTTAAATAAATAGCTATTAAAACTCTCTGAAATGAGAAATTTGACTTATATTTGCTTACGGCCCTACAGCACTTCAGGAATTCTGTGTCAAAACAACATAAAATTCAACATGCTGTGTTCTCAAATCACATAATTGGCTAAATTACATATGTCTTCAAATAATTTGAGGTCTTGATTTTTTTCTGAGTGTCTGCCCTATTGCAGTTTGTAAATCTCATTTTCTCAATATGTAAAATAGATTTATTCACCCTTCCTCCCATTTGGGAGAAGGCATACTACTACTTTAACGGTGACAAGAAAGAAACTATTACTATAAAAGTAGTAATGCGTCTGTCAGTAAGTAAAGCTAACAGAAATAAAGATTATAAACACTGGAGGAAGTAATTACTGTTACAGGCTACACTTATGGTAAAATTTCAGTGTTTTTTTTTAGTGAATGAACACATAACATTACCTTAGCCTAAAGAATCAGTTTAATAACAAAGGAAGAGTATGTAAATTTTTAATATAAAAAGTCCCAAGGGCTGTTAAACCGAGCACACACAACATAAAAGCAACGTGCATGTTGTAGAGGGTGCTGAGGGAGCTGGCAGAAGTCATTGCTAGGCCACTATCCATCATCTTTGCTAAATCCTGGGAGACAGGAGAGGTGCCTGAGGACTGGAGGAAAGCAAGTGTTACTCTAGTCTTCAAAAAGGGCAAGAAGGAGGACCCAAGTAACTACAGACAGATCAGCTTCACTTCCATCCCTGGAAAGGTGATGGAAAGACTTATCCTGGGTGCTGCCTCTAGGTACATCAAGGATAAGAGTGTTGTTAGGAGCAGTCAATGTGGTTTTACCAAGGGGGAATCATGTTTGACTATTCTAATAGCCTTTTATGAGGATATAACCAGGTGGATAGGTGACGGTAGGGCAGTAGATATGGCCTACCTTGACCTCAGTGTAACATTTGACACCATCTTCCACAGCATCCTCATGGCTAAACTGAGGAAGTATGGTCTGGATGGCAGTGAGGTGGATTGGGAGCTGGCTAAAGGGAAGAAGCCAGCAAGTTTTCATCAATGGGACAGTCTTCCTGGAGGCCTGTATCTAGTAGAGTCCCTCAGGGGTCAGTAGTGGGACCTGTACTATTCAATGCATTTACTGATGACCTGGATGAGAGAATAGAGTGTAGAGTCAGCAAGTTTGCTGACAATGTAAAACTGGGAGAGGTGCCTGACACACCAGAAGGCTGTGCCCTGGTGACACCACACCTGGAATATTGTGTCCAGTTCTGGACCCCTCAGTTCAAGAAGGACATAGAACTCCTTGAGTCCAGTGCAGGGCCATCAAGATGATTAAGGGAGTGGGACACCTTCTTTATGAGGAAAGGCTGAGGGAGCTGGGCCTCTTTAGCTTGGAGGAGACTGATTGGTGGCCTTACTAATGTTTATAAATATGTAAAGGGTGAGAGTGAGGAGGACTGAGCCAGGCTCTTCTCAGTGATGGCCAGCGACAGGACAAGGGGCAACAGGTACAAGCTGGAGCATAGGAAGTTCCATGTGAATATAAGGAGGAACTTTTTCTCTGTGAGGGTGACAGAGCACTGGCACAGACTGCCCAGAGAGGTTGTGGACTCTCCTTCTCTGGAGGCATTCAAAACCCACCTGGATGCATTCCTGTGCAATTTAGTCTAGGTGATCCCGCTCTGGCAGGGGGGTTGGACTATATGATCTTTCAAGGTGACTCCTAACTCCTAAAGTTCTGTGATTCTGTGAAGGTCTAAAACTTATTTAAGCCAAGTGTGAGGAAAATTAAGACAGGAGACAAAATGTGACTCTTCAACTGAGAGGATGCAATTCAGTCCGTTAATGAAAAGAATCTTTTGCAATAATTTAGCTGGGACTGAGAGAACAGCTATTAGAAGTACAGTCCTACAGTATCTCAAATAAACACCCAGCAGACACATATACGCTCTGTCTACATTAGCATTAGAGCAGCAACAAGGTTTTGGAGCAAACCCTCCATCATTCCCACTAACCACATGCTGACTCAGTTCCCAGGGCTGTTCTGGTACACGCAAACTACATTCCGTTTCAGGGAAATCAAACCAGATGTTCTGCTCCTGTGAGGCACAAAACATGCTCCAAATCCTAATAGCTTCAGTGTTTTTCCCCAAGTCTTCCATTGCCAGCGTAACTTGGCAGAAAAGGAATGTTCTGCTATGAGACTGGATTGCTTTTCTATGGGAAGAAGCTCAAATAATGCATTTCAGGTACATAATCCATCTATGGCAGAGGGAAGTTATTGTCATAAATTAAAAGCACAGCCAGTCTGCTAACAAGAGCGTTTTTCACCAGGGACAATATGACAGGCACGGACACAAACAACCTGTTACCATTCACCGTATTCCTACCTCTCTTTAACTTTCAGTATGGCAACATGTATGATTATTTAAATAAGTTTTGGCTTAGATATCTAGAGAAATGAGAAGCGACTCTCACCTGTGGAGGAGGTACTGTTATTGGTGCAGGCATGGGAACAGGAATTGGAACAGGTAAAGCTTTAGGTATAGGTGACACTGGTTCGTTATGTGTAGCTTCTGCGCCTCCATTTTGAGCTACTTCATTTTCAGACTTCTTGGGAATCCCTTTCCAATCTATATAAAAACAAACAAACAAATAAAAATACATGTATCACCTCCATAAAAGCATCCAAGCAGTGAAGTATTGCCATGTAAAATTACCATGCTTTGTGAAGTTTACAAAAATGACGTAATTTAAAATATTCAGATAATGAGAAGCACAGAGCTAAGAAGCACTGAAACATACTTTAACCACAGCACATCAATCACAGAAGCACAGCAAGTAAATTTATTCCTTTCATTAGTCATTTAACAAATCTTTGCACTGACAGCATTCATTCACGCCCAGGACTCTGAAACACATTGTCTGTAACAAAAACACTAAGGCTGCTTTGGGACAAGTTCTCAACAGTTTCATGCCATTGCTCTCAAGCAAGAAGGAAGCAGCTTTTCCACTAAATATGCTAAGTAATTTTTTTTAAAAAAACCAACATTTTCAAGTCTTGAACAAGGAAAAGGAGAATACAACAATAAAGAATCAGAGCAAAACAAGAGAAGCATCAAATACAGCTTTAAACTCATTCCACAGAAGAAATATGGCTCCTATTGTTTGTCAGTACTTCCTGGGGAAAGAACAGCTAATCAGAAAAAAAGGCATCAGTGAAGAGGTATTATGGGAATGAGAAAAGCATTGAGAAGACTGGAACACGTTGAGATTCTGTCTATCATCTGTTAGACTTTCAATTAAAATACAAACTCAACTTATTTTTGTGTATTTATCATGAAAATATGTTACTATTTAGAGTAACTGTCACCTAATTAGAGCAGATTGGACAGAATGACAAAACCCCGAAATAATGCTTCAGTAACTACAGCACACCACACCATGGTTAAAACCAACAACAGTAGTCCAGAGCACTAAGTCAAAGACAACTTAAATGAAGTATCCATTAATTTAATCTTATTTTTTAAATCACAACAGTGAGCACACTAGCTACTCTATACTGATCTGAAGTCTGCTGCCTATAATGGGTATCACTGTCTTAATACAGCCATAAAAGCCCAAAACTTTCACTGCTTACACAGAAGATAACAAGAGTTCTATTAGGTCCCTATAATCACAAGACTTGCTAAAAGAACTGAAAATGTCACAGTGTGAAAACTATCAGTGCTTTTTTTTTTTACAGATTATAAAGTGGCTGTCAGCTCAGTTGCTATACAGTACCCCAAAGGCAGGCTCCTTTGCTAGGAGTGGACAGGACACACCAAGCTGGCTCTGGGACTGGCAAGAACAACACATTCAAATGGCACGTTGCCATCCCTGGAAAACCCCAGAGCAGCTGACAGGTGACCCGTGGTTTTAGCCCAGCCTCTTGTAAGGCAGCTGCACAACTCCTGATGAGGGACTGTCCTTTGCTTACGAATGCCCTCTCTGACCTACAGGTTACACATTCCGCACTTTGCCATTTCAAGGATTTTAAATGCACCTCAGAGTCATGACAGCTACATTGACATCACTATGCCAGCACAACAGATAATTTTTAAAAAAGCATTTAAAGGTGTAGCAATACTTTACCTGGACTAAGAGTTTCGTTGTCCAACATTCCTCCTTCACAGAAACTTTCGAGATCTTCAGGTTTCACTTTGTCCCATGGTATGTAAGTAACACCTAATTCCACATCCCAATACTGCTTGTAATCTGGCTTTATTCCTTTATTCAAAGCCCATGCAATCTTGGGGGAAAAGAAATACAAGCAGTCTGTAAATTGTTTCCATTTTAATGGATTTAATATTCAGTACTTGAGGCTAAAATGTAGAAAGTATACTCTAATTAAAGCAGCAAGAAAAATAGGTTAGTTACAAAACTAAGAAGGGTTTTAAAAGCAAGCTAAGTTCTTATTTCTTGGCTTGACTCTTGCGCACCATTTGTTAAATCATATAAAGGCAGTTTCTTCACATGTTCCCCAGTCACTAAAATTAATGCTATTTCCCTTCAGAGAACAGTGTCACACTGGAACACCATGTTCTACAGAAGGAAGAACTTCATTAATGAATGCATTCTTCCTTCTTTGTTAGTACTCTTTGTAGGATTATCATATACAATTATACTCGGTTATAAGACAAATAACCAGCAACAAGAAAAACATAGTTAACAGTCCACTGTAATGACTACAAGGACACCATTTTTGTTGGTTAAATAGACAATTACTGGCAATCATTAAAGGAAACTGATACAAGTTCTGCTGGTCCCATTACAGAACAGGAAGAATACTCATCAAGAAAAAAAAGGGGTCCAGTCACATAAATTTAAAGAATATCATACCTAGAATAAATAAAAGTATGACATAGCCCAAAATCTAGAATACATGAAAAAGGATTACAGTAACTTTAGAACAGCTTGACATTTTCCAAGAGGTACCTTTATAGATTTCTGATTGACTTTGAAGTTTCCTCGGCTCAGTTTTTGTAGGGCACGGTAAGCATCTTGCCTGTGAACCATTACGATATAGGCACATCCTCTAGGAGGTATCATCTGTGGTATTTTAAGGAAAAAAAGAAAAAGAAAGGGTTTGCTAGCACATGAACAAAGCAATGAACAACATACAAGTGTTCAATTACAGTAAGCGAGAACATTAGCAGCTGTTTCCAAAAGGCTGTGGAAGTATGGAAGCGAGTGTTAGTTTAAGAGGCTAAGATAGCCTCTATCCTTTGGAAATAAAAATTTCAAGTGAATCAAAAGCAACTTCTTACAGGAACGTTTTAAACCCCATTCTGGGTGAGAACATGGAGGACTGCTGTGTATTTATTCCTTTAAAACTGTTACACAGTAGTGTTCACATAAATGCTGTGGTCTGGCAATTAGTTAGTTTGTTGGAAAAAACAAGACACTCTAATACCCCACTTCATTCCATACACCACAAGCTGCCAGCTGCACCTCCACATTCAGTTTCCTATCTGCAGTTTTGTAAATAATTTTTATTATTTGTAATGCATTTGAGAAAAAACTTCTATGTTGTCTTACAAAATTTGGGAAAAGGAAGGAAATTACAGTCACTTCTTTTTGTTTGTTTAAATGAAATTTCGTAGCTACCAGAACAGCTATCATTTATATATAAAAAAATCCTTAAATACAGCAAAGCACAACAGTAATTCTCCATGTTTACGACTAAAACGATAAAAGAGAAACAAGCAAAAGAAACAAGAACACCAGCTGAGAGTCCACATTTTTATAATCAAACAAAATGGAACAGACAAGCAACTCGGCAGCACAGTATTTAACTCTACCCATCTCCTCAACAGCCCTTTCTTACTCAATTCTCTCCAGATAAAGCATGATTTTTATGAAAATGGAATAATCTTCCGTATTACCCCCAAGAGCATTTTTAAATTGCAAGAAACTAAAGCAACTGCCTTGTTTTTTCTACAAAGCAGCCAAAGGAATTGAGTTCACACGTTAGAAAACACAACTGTATCGGAAATGAGAGCTCTTGACTCTTTCTGAATGTTTTGAAAACTAAAGCTGTCTTCAAACACTCAGAACAGTCTTTCTGTAACCGAGGCCTATCAAAGTAGCTTACACTGCACCATTTCTACTTACATTTATTGATTCAATTGGGCCAAACTCCTCCAAAAGACTTCCAACATCCTGTTGAGTTGTCCTTTTGTCAAGTTGTCCTACCCAAAGTGTAGTACTACAAACTACAAGCAGAGAGTTAACACAGATTGTAAATATGCACTTCACAAGGCAGAATGTCAAAACAGGAATTTTAAAATAGTTATCCCAATGAAACAGCCAGCTAGTATTCAAATATACATCTTAATCTGCAGGAGCGTTTCACAGAAACCTTTTTCTTGCCTGCTGAACGCTGCGTTAAGTTACCCACAGCAACTATGTGAGGGTTGCTGTCAGAGTGCACTCACTAAGCAGCTCTCTAGTTAACTAATATTGAAGTGACTGCCAAGTTCTGATGATCATCAGCTCTGCAAATCATAAAAGGGAAAAATACACTTTGCTGCTACCAGTGCTCCATGAAATATCCCAAATCATACAGTGGATGTTTCACAACAAGACAACTCACTTTGACTAGTACAAAGTCCAAGCTACAGGCCCTCATCACAAGTGATAGATGGTATGTATTGGAAAGATAATTAAGCTGTTTACGGTGATACACCCACCAATCACAAAATTTTCCTCCAGAATGTGGTGACAACTACAATGGGCAACCAAACTTTTAATCTCTTTATTGACCTATTCAATACTATTTATTTCTATGGTTAAGTGAAAAATTATTGACACAAGCTTTTTCTTTCAGGAAAAAGGAAGCAACGTACCTATCTCACTCTACACCTCAAGGTAATAAACGAGCAGATTAACCAAAACTATCACATTCTCCAAAGACTATCATAGCAACATCTAATACTCATCTGTATTTTCCCTACTAAATGAAACCTAAAAAGCATTATGTGACGGGATCTGGGAGAGGTGTAGGCAGAAGCGTATCTTGCACCACTGCCAGTAAGCTTTTAATGAACACCTCCGGAGTCTTTGCAGTCCTTTTAAACTAATGGCATTGCCATCCACAAGGGTTTGGCAAGTTAATACTCTCTAGTTTTTGTCCCTCTCAAAAAAAAAAAAAGAATCTTCTTGTTAGCCGATGACTCCAGAGAAGATTCCACAGTGCCCAGGAATACTGAGAAGGCAACTACTACATGCCGACTACACACACAGAGGCAAATCAGGATTACTTCAGAAACGCAAACATTAGCCTGTGTGTTTTCCAGGTCAAAGCTCCCCTCCAGGTTTGAAAGATACACAACACTGAACCATTAGAAAAGTCATAATAACGTGCTCAACTTCTTGTTGCTCAATCTGCTTTACGTTATATGTCTGAAAGGAAGGAAAAGAAAAACATAGTGTTTCAGCTTTTTCTTTCCTCATTTTAAAGCAAAAATATTTCTGACTTGAGGATATTCCAAAAATGCCAAATTGCCTATGAGTGAAGGAATTATAAGGCTCTGCAGTGAATTTAATTCCTACAAGCTTCACAACAGTTCAGAAAATAAAAGTATAGTTTATTTTTATTGTGTGTGGATGAGTCTTGGAACCTATATCAAATAGCAGTAAACGCAAGGAAAAGAAAAAAAAGTTTTTTAAAAACCCCACACACATCACATTAGGAGTTTACTTTTGGGATATTCTGAGCAGTTATCATATTCTGAAGGCAAGTGGACTTATCAAAATTAAATTTAAAAAAAAGTGTAATAGATACAAGTATTTCTTTGACATTTACAGTTTTTCTAAAATACCTGTTTTTCTTCCTAATATTCTATTTTGCACAGGCATAGTATCTACCTTAATATCTTCAACTTCACAGGACTTTAATAAATGTATTACAGAAAATACTGGGCACAGCCAAAACAAATCCAATATGAACCAGGAAGATGTTGACCATCTGAAATTGTACGAATTTGCGATCAACAATCAAGAGAAGGAATTAACTTACCACTAACAGTTTCTGACTTGATCTGAGGAAGACCTTTGGATCTGCGTTCCCTTTCCCTCTCACGTTCACGCCTTTCCTGTGACCGAGACTTAGGAGAGTGTCGACGTCTATCCCTGGACCGAGATCGAGATCGACGGTGACGTGACCTTCGAGATCGGGAGCCAGATCTTGAACGTCTCCTTTTAGGTGACCTAATTTAAACCAACAACCATTTACTTTCAATCTTTCTGACCCAGGCATTGACAGAAAGATAACTATTTCAGGTATCTATTTCAATAGTCAAGCAAGAACAAAAAAACCCAAATAAATCCAAGTTCATTCATATGCATTCAAAACTCTAATAAACTTTTACAGTAGCTTATCAATACACTCCAGCTGAAGTTGATTATTTTCCAGTTTCTTATCTTCTATTCGTTTTTTATTGTCAACTATCAAGTCTATGTCCATGTTAACACAGGAAAAAATACATCTGCTTAAATGAGGAAAACGCTTATTGCTTTTACAGGAGGATGGCTAAAAAAAGAGATTAAAAATAAATTCTGCCAGTGAAATTGTATTTTACATCATGTTCAAGCTGTAAATATCTCAAGGTCTGGAGAGTAAAACTTCAAAGTAGTAATTTGAAACCTGGCAAAGGAGAAGACTCATAACCAAGTAGATAGCTTTGCTTTAATATTGGAGCCAGATTTGTTAGGTCAGCTGGGACATGTAAAATACTGCCTCTGTGACAGGTTAAGTCCCACAGCACACTGGATCACAGATTTCTTCATAAGATAATTGTCTTCAGAGCACAGGCAAAATTAAACTGTCATATTCCACTTCCCTAAAATTTACTCAGCATTAATGGGCATAAAAGATACTCTCTACCAATAAAAGAGAACTGTATAGATACCAAATTTTCCTTGGAAGGTAGGTGACTTTCAGCTGTTCAAGAGTCTTAAGAGTCACTAACCTGTTTCTCGTTATCACTACAGTGAAGTACATACAATATTTAGCTGTATTTATACACAACGCCCCTCAGAGGTAAGAGATTGAAAGGGTCGCTTTTTTCTCCCTCTTAATAAAGCCCTTGACGGTTTTGACTTTACCAAGAAATGTCACTAGCATTGTCCTTATGGAGAACAATACACAGACAGTAATTTCTGGTAATTCATCTGTAGATTAAATTGAAATGGACTCTTTTGCCAAATGTCTCTTTTGGCATTTAGTCATAGAATCCAACTTATACAGCACGACTGGGCATTACAGGCAACAACCTCAAAAGAAGTATATGGAGGGGACACCCAAGAAACCAATGTGAAATACAGGTAACAAGACTCTGTCCTAAGGCACTGAAAACAAATTCTAACAATAATTCAAGGCATTAGCTCATCTCTCAACTATTTACTGTCATCTCACTAGAAGCTACCACCTCCACAGTAGATGTGGCAGCGCAGCACCAGATTCTCTGAGCTCCAGAAAATAGCACAACTTTCCTCAGTACTCACACAGAATTAGTAAAGTGTTTTCAATTCTTTGGACATGACACATTTAAGTTCTGTATGTTAAAATCCACTACTTGATATAATAAATGCACCCACTGAAAGAACTTGCACTAATTTACCTTGATGCAGATCTAGATCTTGACTTTCTGTTGTCAGAAACATGCCGTTTTCCCTCCTGAATAGGTGGCTGTTCCACTTCCATTTCCTACAATATTAAGTTGACTGGTGTTACAAGTGAGTAGCACAAGTATTTTACTATATTTTACGCCTAGACTAAATAATGTAACAGTACTAAAATTATATGGAATAGTCAAATACGTGAAATTGAAATGCAAGTCTCCTCAGAAGCTTCACCACTAACTACCCTGTAGTCACACTAAAAGGTGTTAAATGAATTTAATGCAACCACTGCAAACACTCGGTAAAAATAATTTACACAAAGTTCTCATTTTTTCACTTGCAAGTTACTGTTTTTCCAGATTTCATTCAATCTCAGCCAAGCATACACCTTCACAAAGTAGGATCATATTCCTCAGTCAGTGGATCTTGCTCTGTCACCAAAAGTACGGGCAAAGCAATACCTTCTGAAGAACTTTTCTCCACAATGAGACAGGAAATTTCTTTGAAGTCACATATATAAGCAGATTACAATACAATTAGATTTGAAGAATGAAGCAGGACGTCATCAAAACAATACACAAAATGCAAGAATCTGCTTTAAAAAAAAAAAATCCCCAGTAAGTTCAGCATGGCTCTTCCCTTCTACCCCAAATCCTCTGGAGGTTCCCACTCAAGAACATACTGCGTCATGCCTAAACATCTAGTCTTCCCTTAGAGGGAACATCCAAACCAGCAATCACTGAGAATGTACTGATTCAACAGAATTCAAGAATAAAAAACTAATTACAATGATACTCTGGAGAACTGTCCCTTCATTGCAAGTGGAAAGCAAGAACTTTTTCTAGATTCTGTGACATCACAAGACACCACATAAAGACAGCTTGGTACCATCTCTATTTCTCATTTTAGGATTTCCTTTTCTTGGAACGAGGGAGGCAAACTTTTTATTTTTTTTTAAATGCAGGCTCATAAATAGATTTGCTTTTTGATTTCTTCTTAATAGCAGCCAGTTAGCAAACCAACAATATCCCCTAAAATCTTCGAACAAGAGAGAGGCGCTTACATACACCTGGATTTTGAAACACTTTTACAAACTTCTGAGTCCATTTCCCCTGTATTAACAATTTACCAGGCCCTTAAAAATTAACTTCTCAATGTAGCTTCTTTCCAGATGAGATTGCATTGTTAGAAATCCATGGAATGAAAAATTCCTGAGGCATGATAGGGAGAGGAAAGGGAGGACGAGGAAGAACAAAATGCAATCCAAAGTCCTTCACAAAAGGAGGCATTAAGCATACACAGGCTGGCTTTGCTAGGCTTCTAAAATACCAGACCTGCCATGCAGCACTGCAGCTATTCAACTTTCTCTCAGATGAGCTACCACTATAGCCATCTCTATCCATGGTTATCACAGACTTTCCTCTCCCCAACAAACCAAGTACATTTAAGACAGACATGCATATAAGAGAATTAAAGTTTGTTTACTGCAAGGGGTCCTCACCTGCTGATGTGGTTTTTGCATGTGTGATTCACTCTGTACTGGAAAAGGAGACTGAAAGGTTTGCTGCACAGGTGCTGTTGGCGGAATCACAGGTTGAGCCATGGGTGGAAACTGTGGGGTAGGCAGGAGACCAAAACCTGGCATTTGCCCATTAGGAGGAAGAGGAACCTTTGCAAAAGAAAAAGAACATGAAAACTTTCAGTTAGGGGAAAAAAAAAAAAAAATCACACTAGTTTTTCCAGTTTGATGAAGTAAAACTGTATCTCTGCTCCAAAGTCACAATAAAAGACCAGAAGCCCGAAAAAGATGAAGTTGGATCAAGCGTTCAGGTGTATAAAATAAAGATCTTGCTATTCAAAGCTTGGCTAGAACAGAGAACAAAAATATATTTCTTGAAAAAGTCAGAGTGCTAAGACATGTTCACCCTTCACTAACAAGAACACCACTTCCTTACTTCTGCAACTAAGAAAACAACAGAAGATAGAAACCATAATGTAACAGAGGGACAAAAGAAAACCCTGAAATTACCTGGTGACGCATTGGATCCTGTTGTATTCCCATCATTCGCTGCTGGAAAGGGTCCATATTTGGGAGTTGAGGAAATACTGGCTGTTGAATACCTTCTCCTGGAAACCCACTAAAACCAGTAATATTTTGGTGAGACAAGTCAGCAGATACACAGATTTTTTGCCTTTCTATTACATCCATGTACATTTACAGATTCTTGCTTCAAATCTAGACAGAATTATCATCTTTATCTCATTCCCTCTCTAAAAAGTGAAAACAAAAGAAGGTGAAAGAGTGGCTTCCTTATCTTTTTTCCACTGTATGAGCAGTCCTTTAAAATGTATAGAAATGTTACATAAAGGTTTAAGCCTCTCTTCCCCCTGTACTTACATGATCTTGCTAAAGATCTCAGAGTACTGAAACTTTTTTGTGAAGGCTGTCTGCCTTGGGCTAACTTTCTTCCTTTCCTGCTCTTCTTTTGGGAACAAAAGTAGTAAGCTTTTTCCTCAAGGAAAATAAATCAGCCATACTTTTGCTGAGGAAAAAAGCCTTTTAGTTCAGGAGGAATTTAGGGCAGAGGAGAAAGGGGTATGTATATCACACAAGGATTACAGTAATGCCATTCACTTCTTGATTCAACACACAGAATGGACAGTGCTCAGGGAATTAACGAGGTCTGTGCAGTTAATAGGGCTTGTTTACAGGATGCAGTTTGTGTAAGAAACTGAACAGGATTTCAGGAAGATAAAGAAATTTCATGGTGACGTGAAATGGAACTTTGCAGTATTTTGAGACACAGGTGCCATACAATTCTTAGATGATTCTGGACAGATCAGTTTTTCATACAGGGTATTACTGATTTTGTGTACCCAAAATAAGACTACTGGAATCCAATCTTCAGAGGCATCTTACACAACTATACGGTAATAAGGACAGAGGCTTTGAAGTGCTACAAACAGAACATAAACATGCTGAAAAGCCCAGTCCAGTGATCTCTAGTTGAGCAGACAAGCAGTGCTTATGTTTGACCTACCTCATCTGTCTGTACTCCAGAGTTCCATCTGTATTATAGGGAAATATACTACCAATTCACTTAAAAGGCATGTTAATTAACTAACGCGTGTGGAACATTACAGTGCTTCAGGTGATAAAACACAGCAAGGAAGCTAATGACAAAGTTAGTAATTCTGTTTTTGAGAGCGGGGTTTGGATGGCATATACAGAAAGTAGGACATGAGGCCACGTACTGAAGCAGGGGAAAAAAGAAATATTGACTAACCCAGGTATAGAGCACCATCCAGCCTGTGCACTGAATGAGAGAGAGGTCCTGTGGAAAAAACTAGTATGTGATCATGTAATTTAAGACTTTATCATAATGCATATCAATAGGGAAAACAGGAGCCTGAGTTAGTTTATGTGTGTATTTAACGTTGGAGAATGTAAAGCTGCAAAGCCGATGTTAATTTCTGAACTAGTTCACACGACCACTATGTTTGAAATAGCAGCTTTTCCCCAGCCACCACAGCAATACAGCTGATGACTTGACAACGCCCTGAGACTCTCAGTTGTTCAATAAAAACCTGGAGCTCATCTTGAAACCAAAACTGAACTCTTCTCTACAAAATGCATTCCTCAATTAGTGATGCAAAAAGCCAAACCTACACCAAATCAAAGTAAGAACACCAAACCCCACCAGAAGTCGTTAACGTTTTAACTTTGGCCTATAGCAGTTAAGTGCTGAAGTAACTTGGAATTTTAATCATCTAACGTAAAGATTTTTTAGGATAAAGGCTTGTTAATTTTATTATGACACAAAACTTACAAAGCTGGCTGAGAAACTGAAGGAGAAGGAGCTGAGTCTTCTTTCTTTGAATCTTCCACTGCTTCTGGTTCATCATCGTAGTCGAACCGATCTAGCAGCTTCTGAAAGAAATCACATTGAGCCAACTATTTTTTATTCTGTATCTTTGATAATTGGCAGTCAAAATATCCTTATTATCAAAACCTTACGTTATATCTAACAGCTCTGGAATTAAAGATAAGGTTAGAATAAGGAACAAAAAAAAAAGAAAAAAAAAAACCAATCTGTATTCTAATACAGAATCAGAAACCGTGCAAACCCAGCTTTATTCAGCTTCAGAAAATGCTCAGGCTATACAAAAAGGACACTGACCTTCAAACAGAAAGAGAAGAAACACAATGTGCCTATTTTTCCTCCTAAAAAATGGAGGACATCAAACAGTCTTCTGCTGAATTGAAATAGTTAAACCACAAAGAACAAATGAAGACTTACTTTGTCAAATGATGTTTTTTGCTCAGGTGGTGGGAAAGTAGCTTTTTGTTCTGGTGGTTGAGCTGCTGTAGTTTTCAACTGAGCAGTAATAGCTTGAACCTGAGCCATCACAGTGTTATCTATGACCGGTGACTGGGGTTTTTGAGGCTGTTGAAAAGTCTGAAGAATCTGCTGAAGCTACAGAAACATATGCAGTATTAAGTATATATTCTTATGTAATGACACAGTATTGCAAGCGTTGTAGGATATCAATTTTACAGGAAGCCAGACTATGGCACAGGATAAACACCACCAACAGCCTTATTAAACTATGGAGAACCTTCAGCAAGACGAAAAGTCACTTTTTAAATACTTGAGTGACAAAATTCAGCAGATCCGAAAGTTTCTGTACTCAGGCCTTTCAACACTGCAAATGTTTAAGCAGACCAAACAATAAAACTCATCATTTTGTTTGATGCATTCTGCCTGCTCCTAAAATTCTTTAACTGCATCAATTCAGAACTAATTATTTGGTATTACGTAACTGAATTCTCCTCAAATATCATAATCCCTGGATGGAAGTGTCACAGGTTATTCAAATACTCACTTCTACAAGTTTTCCACTAAAGATGGAAGTCTTTTTTGTTTCACCTCAAATCAAGGATATTATTTCCATCACTCCTCCCCCCCCCCGCTCCATTTAACTTTAAAACCAAGCAAAATATAAACAGATTACCTGTTGTCCTTGCGTTGTTTGAAACAACTGAGCTACAGCTGCAAAGGCATCAGAACTGGGCAACTGTGGCACAGTAGGTACTGAGTTAGCGGTAACTTGAGGGGGCTCCGACGGAACCTTTGCTGGAGGGGGTGGCGAACCTGAGTTTCACAGGAATTAAGAAAGCACTATGTTACTCAAAAACATCTTACTCTTCTACCTCCTCCAAAAAAAGTGCCTATCTACAGCACTCCTAAAAGTCCTATCCAAATTACCCCAATCACATATTCTATTCACTTTGCCTTTAAGTGCTCCATTCACTGCTCACATCTGTGAATTATATAGACTAAAAAAGAAATAAAGAAAAATGGCCTATCTGAAAGCTAGTCCAGCAGGTATTTTAGATCACACTTCAAATGTTTATAATTGTACAATCTTATAAAATGTAAGAGGAAAATATATTACTCAGTGTTAAGCAATGCATAGCAATACACTTTAAAATGTTCGTTCTGGCTAC
Source organism: Zapornia atra (assembly GCA_013400835.1). NCBI lineage: Eukaryota > Metazoa > Chordata > Aves > Gruiformes > Rallidae > Zapornia > Zapornia atra. The sequence continues at coordinate 132,919 of VZTU01018796.1, forward strand.
AAAGTTCTGAACTCATACTTTTCCCTGAATATTTCAAATCAATCATCCAAGTCTTGTTCACTTTAAGAACACCCGAGCTTCTCTTAATATTTTCTACTTTTAGCAGGTACTGAACTTTTGTTGAAATGTCTGGTAATAACTAAAGGTTTATAAAAATTATTTCACGAGCAACTCTTTCTTTGATAAGGTTTGTTCACACGCCACTTTTGCACTGGCAGAAGCGAAACCTGCGTTTGAGAGATAAATCCTCCTACCATAAAAATAATTTTCACTGATTCTTGCGGGAAGAACCTCATTTTCACTGAGCTGTACTAAAACTAAGATCACATCTTAAGACATACTATAAGCTCTGTCATGCAGCTTCCCCATTCTCTTTGTTTTAGATTACGAAGCTGTTTTGGTTTTGTTAAATAAACATTTTGCAAGTGAAATGTAGATTAGCAGTAACACCATCAATTGCTACACAGGCTAAGCAAGTAACAATTCTTCAGCAAATATATTTTAATGGACTACTGTAAAATTGTACAAGAAGCTACAGTTAAAAAACTGCCACAAATAGAACTATTTTTAGTTTGAAACACTAAAATGTTTTCTTTACAATACCAACTTCTTTAAAGCCCTTCATGCGCTTGCAATCTAAATAACTGCAGTGCTGACATGCAGCAAGCAGAGACAAATGTGTTGAATAATATTTTCCCTGAAGTCAGATGCTATATAAAAATATTGCAAAGGATATGCGATTGTTTTTAAATATAAATTAACTCTCAGGTTATTTCCTGCATATATTCAGCAGTGTGTATATATATATTCCAGTATATATTTGCTTGCTCGAGGGAGGAAATTTGCATTTCTCTCTTTTTTTGGCTAAACAGACATTGTAGCATTATGAGCTAAACAGATTCTATTTCACATAATATATTCATATATTTATTATTATTAATTAGCATATTTATTTCAGGACTAAATTATCTCCATCTGGTGCATCTGAAGAAGCTCCCCGAAATCAGTAATTCTGTACAGGAAAACCTATGCAGAAGGCACCCAACCTGTCAGTTACTAGCAATGAGACAAAGACGGAAAACAATGCCACTCACCTGTCATATCAGAATGAAATTGTAGAGCCACCGGTCTGCACCCAAGCTCTGATGCTAAGACAATCCCTCCCCCTACCCTGCTACGTTATAACACATGCTGATAGGATATGCCTTCCTGAACACCACTGGAGACCATTTCACTTAAGCTATCGTGCATGATTATTTTGCTGTCTGCCACCACACCTCACTCCATGACAGTTTTTTTCCAATCCTACTCCAACAGGCGAGCGCAATAAATAAGGTTACCAAAGCAAAGCCTGAAATATAGAGTGCAAACTCAGAAAGAAGGCTCTCCAGAGAAACAGAGGATTCTGGCATGCAGATTCTCATCTGCAATTCGGTAACCTCACTACCAGCTTTTTATATGGCATAACTTAGGCCAGTGAAAATACCGTGGGCAGGCCATCACTGCTCTACTCTTTCAGGCAGTGGTTTGCAACCGGTAAAAGTCAACTGGCAGGCAGAAACTGATGCTAAAATGTTTCGGGGCCGCATACTGGAAAAGATTGATAGCTGCTACCAAAGAAAGATCAAGCTCTTAATGTGCAAGATCACACTTTACTGTCCAGATTCTAACATTAGGAAAAATTACATCAGAATTATAAAATTGAGATACCACAGAAAAGTGTTTCAGACACAAAAAAGGTTGTGTTTTTTTTAAAGAGGGAACACTGGAGTCATCTGTAAGTAAAGTGTGCACACGTGTATGCACATGTACATACACCTGATATAAATTTCTGGTATTTTCCAATTTAGTGTTCATATTCTGATAATTTCTGAAGTACAGTATCAACATTTATTCAGAACAAGTTCAGCTGCTCCACATAACTCTAACAACAAAGTTGAGTTTATTAATGTGCTACTGCCGAAACTAATAGAGGCACTTTAATGTGAAAACCAACAAGCTATTAACAATCACCCTTTTGAAGTACTACAATGTCACTCATACCTTCATTATTAGTAGCATTTTCTGTCATTGGTGCTGTGGCACTAGTTCCTGCTGCCATATCCAGAAGGGGTTGAATTATTTCAATTTTAAATACGCCATTTTTCTGCCAAAGGTTTAGGACACGGACTATCTTACTCTGTTGAAACAAAAGGAAGCATTAACACTAAATACAGCTTTCCTAATTCACAAACTCCAAATTTATCTTCTGTACATTGAGAAAACAGGTTCAAACAGTACAGGAATTCATCACAGTCAGGTATACCCATGTAACGACCCCCTAGGCCAGATATATGTGACCCCCCTAGGTCACAAGGCAAAGATAAAAACTGCCAGCTTATTTCACGATCTGCTTTAATAGAAAGCAATTTGTGTCACCATTTGCACACAGGTGGTCATAAAGGGGTGAAACAAACAAGTGCAACAAGACAGATAAAATGAAGATGAGCTAGAAAACCCTAATGAAGTGGGGGCCAGTTAAGATCATAAAACACAAAGCTTCAGATTCAAGGTTATTTGCTTGATTTTATTTTTTTCAACTAACCCAATCAATTCTGTTTACACCAGAAAACCCATCGCCAGTGTTATTCAAAAAATCAGGAAAGCAAGTGGAAAACATTCTAACTGATCACTGCAGAAAGATTAAATTAGAACCTCTGATTGTCAGCTGTTATTTTAAGCTCTTTTCTTTTTCCCCTTTTTTTTTTAACATTAAGAACAATGCTTTCAGGAACAAGCTGTAAATCAGTCTGTCTTTCTTTAGCCCAGTATTAATAATACCTAACTAGAGGTGCTGCTTCAGTTCTAAAACGCAAGCAGGTAAAAGTCAGAAAACAGGTTATATTGACATGCCTGCCCTTTTTGTATACTTAGTCACCTGACTTGCACACATACACATTTTAAGTACATTTCCTTCCTTCCAGTGTAGCTAAGAATGAACTGATGTTGTTCAAACAAGAAGGAACAGCAAAGTGCTTTACTGTGACTCAGTTATATATACACCCATACAAATCCCTTTATACTTCCATAAGCTAAGTGATTAAAGATGAATTTGACAAAATGTTTTCTACAATAAGATCAATTAGAGAGAAACATAAAATTGCTATTTTGAAATAAGGCTTCAGTCTGAAAAACAGTTAACTTTAAAAGAGAAGCATTTTTTTGCTTTGAGTAGTCTATTTCTCCAGAAGACTTGAAAATAATATGAAGGCCAAAAGAATTTAAAAATTCCATCCTCATTTTTAATCAGAAAGGTTGTTAAAAAAATATATAAATGTAGTATTCTCTTTGGATATCAACCACAGTTGTGTATCTGCAGATTAGGTATACTGTTTATGTACTGGAAATTCCTTAAAACAAGCATGTAATGAATAGTATTATTCCCCTACTGGAAAGCATCTTGCTTATTTTAGCAGTGAGGTATCAGGTAGTTCCACAAAGGATATGGATATTCTAATGTGTTTAGATAAACAAAATGGTAACAGCAAAGACAGAACAAAGAAGGGACCGCTCCATTTCACCAGGGTATTAATCCTTAAGCTCCAGAATACAAGATTCAAAGCCTAACAGTTTAGATGTTCACCATCAGAAAGCCACAGAGCACCTTAACCTTTCAAAACCTTAGTTAGAAAAAAAAAATTTGAAAAAAAAACATTTTACTCTTATAGAACTGCATTTAAGAAAAAGAGCAAGTATGTGATTTTCTGGAAACCAACTGGCAACTTCTAGAACACTTATCTCAGGAGTCTTTTGAAATTGTTCTGACAGAGAGCATAAAAGCCATCTTCTGTTGGTAGCAACCTGTACCATCATCACTTCAGGATACTTTCTGAGCCTCTCATCTATCAGCAAGTACAGCAGAACTTAAGAAAACTGAGGCCGTAAACCAGTCTTGACAATGGAGAGCAGCAATGAAATTCTCAAGTATGGGATTTGTAAAGACTGGAGAAATCAACAAGGTGATTTTTGTAGAAAATAGCTGGTAGCAGAACCTTCACTGAATACACCACCAAAGCTTCTCCTGTAACAATTTATTTTTGTGGGAGACACCAGCTCCCACACTAAGTTTTCCCAAAGGAGCCTCAAGAAAAGACGTTTTGGCATATCACACACACTACTGAAGTGTCTAGACAGGAAAAACAAAACTGATGAAGTTAGGCAAAACAAGTATTTTAACTAGAACTTTCATTTAACTATCACCTCTGGTAACTTTCCTTACATGCTTTACCATTTCATATAATAATATTCACTACCATGGACACAGAGAATCACAAAATTAGCTTTCATGTATGTGGAAACACCGAGGTAGCACTGCTATCTTTTCGTAACAACATTTGAGAAATTACAGATGTACCTTGTCT
>VZTU01018797.1:0-11857 GCA_013400835.1 Zapornia atra
GTACCCCATAGGTTCTTTTTGCATTGGTGGCAGAGGTATTAGCTCATACACTTTTGCCATACACTAACAATAGGCTGAGTGTTCTCAAAGATGATGCTTAATAACTCACAGTTACAGTCCTAAATCTCAGCCTTACATCCTCAGCCTCAAAACACACAGCCTGCTAAACATCCTAAGAGGTTTCATATTTCAGAAAAAAATGTGTCTAACTACCCAAGTGCTAACCTACCTGTTTCCATACACCCAGGGATCTTTCTAGGCAGGTAATATTAGTGCCATTAAAGCCTGATGCTCATAGGAGCTAGCTACACCCCCAACAAATGTGAACATTTACTCCTGATGACATTGCAGGCAACTCTATGCCTTAAAGCTTTTCATGTCTTGCTTCTACCTCAAACCAGATTTGAATAGGCCTTTGGTGCTCTGGAGGACACTGCAAGTCCACAGAGAAAACTGTTCCCTATAATTTCAGTTATTGAAAAGGAAACGGTTCCTTATTTGTCTACTTACATACAGAGAATTAATAGCACTGAATTTTAAGTAGTTTAATTCTCCAAATTTCACCACACAAATAAAGCTTTTCAAGAGGTTTTCAGAAGTGGTACCTCACTTTACTTGCCTCCAAATATGAAAGACATTTTTCAGGATAACAGTTATTTGAAATTCCAGTTCTTTTAATTTGGTTCAGATGGAGGCACTCAGAATTAATACACACTTATGAAGATGATGGTACATATTGCACAAGAGCAGATGTGTCAGAGAGAGCTATGTAACACATTTTTTAACTGCCAGCGAGAGTATGTTAATGATGTGATTGTGTGCAACTACAGTGTTTTAACTTAGCGGCTCAGTGGTTTTGCCTGTTACATGGTAGGTACAGCCATGATAATGTGTAAGCAAGAAAAATGCGTGAACTAACAGTAAAAGCAACAGTAATAACATCACTTAAGGTATCTTTATTCGAAATGTTAGAAAAAGGTAAGGCAAAAGTACAATCACACATACCAAAGATCTAGAATGTTTTATCCTGCAAATCAAAGCCAGATTAAAAGGTCAAATGCATGAGGATGAAATAGCGCTCACAGAAAGCTTGCAAACTATTTCCCAGTCTCCAGACTTGAAAATGGCAGAGAAGAACATGTGGCAATTACAGAACCATTTTTATTGCTTTAAAACAACACAGTTTAATTGGTTTGATATAAACATTGAAGCATATTCAACTATGAGCAAAGCAGTGTACTCAATCATGTTACTTTTAATGGAAATAGTCTTGAAAATAGGTTGTGCAAAGAACGCTTGTCATAACTGCTGGCCTAGCAAGTCATGCAAGCACAACTAGATAAATAAGGTAATGTGTCCCGCCACTTGTAACTTAATTCCCCAGTATGTTTCATTAGAAGGGTCTTAATTTTCATCTGAATGTCTCCACCTTAATGAGAATGAGACTTGCATTTGGCTGGAGTCCAGATCAATTTCATGCAATAACAACAGTAACCATCTCAAACTTATCCTTTCCAGTAATTGAACTACATAATATGTTAAAAAAAAAGTTCAGCATATAAAAAAGCAAACAAGTTAACACTCTCACCAAACTGTACTTTGAAAGCTTTGTTTCAGGAGCATTCAAAACATTTCAGTGAAGAAATATGGCTTTTGAGGCAGTGACTGATGCATATACAAAATGTTGAATGAGATTAGGGAAATAGGTCTTGCATTTTTCATGCTGTTTGCACAGGAGATGTGCTGAAAGCCATAAAGATATGCTTCTTTCTCCAACTAATTTATTGCCCATATACAATAATTTGCGGTCAATAAATCTAGGATGGATTTCCATGGTAAGACATTGGTGTGGCAAACAGTATGGATAACTTTATCCATAATGTAGTTGCGGTATTTTTATAATCAGTTTTGTAATGTGATATCACTGGAGAGTATCATCAACCACTGTTCAATATTAAACAAAGTTTTCCAAAGCAACACATGCTATATACTAATTCATGTCATCAGAAATCCATCTTATGGTGTAAGAGACTCATCTTGTATGCACATGGCTTTCAAGGACATGATACAACAGAGAAATTTACTTTTTACAGTTCTATAGCTAGGCACTCCAGATGGAACATTTCACCATAGCAGGACATTTTAGCAAAAGGAACTTCAACAGCCAAAGTTCTCTCGACTTAGGAAAACAAACTTGTGGATTAGTGAAATCTTCTGAGCTCTTTAATGAGGAATAATTACTTTAAAATAACAATTGCGGCGGAGAATATTCAAAAAATATTAGTTTATGTCTTCCACCTGTTGTTCTGTATGTTTAGCTTCTTATACAAAGCATAATATATAATTTGAGGAAGCGGTTTCCTTAGAAATATCTATTAAAGAAGGAAACATGTTGAAATCCAGTCATTTAAACAATCCAATATTTGTTAAAAATAATTTACAGCTCAAATCTCTATAATGGTCTACTTAAGCATGAAACTTTGAGACTCTAGAAATGTTGGTCCTGCATCTGGCTGAGTTAGTCATCAGGCTTCAGTTTAGGCATACTCTGCCATTTTTCAAGTGCTTTCAGCTGTCAGGAAGAGAAGGTTCTGGCTACACAACATCTGATAACCTGTTTCCCTAGATTCCTATTTTTCCCAGAGGTCCTTTCTTAAAGTTCGAAGTGCGCTAAAGAACAAATATTGGCTCTCTCTGATTCTGGATTGTGCTGGCTGTCCTACTCATAACAAAATTTCAGCACACATGGGCGTAAATCCAGAAAAGCATGTGCATAATTTGAAACCTATGAATAACTCCAGTTAAAGCTGCCAAAGATGGTAGGATGAACAGAGAAACCTCTGAATTTCAGAGTAAAAATACAAGATGGAACTGTATCCTCAAACATAAGACTGCAAACTTTAGAAGGGTACTCACTCAGCACTTGTCAAGAAGGATGTTGCTTTTCGGGTTATTTTCATAAATCATTATGGTATCTGAAATTCACTGAACAATTAATGAGAAATATATTTGCATTTGATTTTCCTTTTCTTAAGCTTCTGCTTGTTGCGACTTTTAACTCCTGGGGGAGACTGGACTGAATCATATAAGCGGTGTTTTCTACTTTGGCAAAACCCTGAGACTTGCATAACCGAGCATCGGGTAAAGAGTAGAAATATTTTTAAAGGTCAAATCATAAAACTGTAAACTCCGGAGGGAATTATCTCTAGGGAGTTATACCAAGTGTACCACTCCCTTGTATGAAAACTTAATTGATGTCACTTGGTTGAAGTTATTATCTCTTGAGCTGAAAGTTGATATGACTTTATGTAAGATATCAGAGTAAAATGCATTTTTCGGATCAGATTTTAAGCCCTGCTTGTGGTATCACAATTGGTCATTGTAAAAATTATTATTATGTCACAAACAGAGGATTATGGTGTCAGGTGGGGAATAAGTGCAGAAGCAGATAAATTCTTAAGAAACAACAGCGATTTTGTTTTAGAGCACTGTCTTCAGAAAGAACGAGAGAAAAGAAGTGCAGGGAAATACACTGCACAGAAGAACACTTGTTTCTAAATAAGATATTTCATAAAGTTTTCCATAAGGTGACAGCTGCTTTTTCAAGCACCACATTCTGTTCTCCGTTACATCAGTGTGAATCTAGAGGAACTGCATTTGAATTGTTGTTGCTTGGGATTGACATCAGGGTAACAGAGAGTAAAATTTGGCTTTATTACATTTTCTCAGCAATAGAATCCATTTATTCCCTTCAAAACAGAGAAGGGGGAATTACCACACATTGTATGATGTCATGTATCATTCAACACTTCGGAAGAAAAATGGAGAGCAAGATTTGTTTGAAGTCTAGGGTGCTGGTTTTTTCCTCTTCTTCCAATTTTCACAATTTATTGTGAACACCCCTGCCCCGCTTGCTGAAGTACAATATAGACCATTTGGGCACGAGGGAGCTCTCCTAACAGTTGGTTTTGCCATCAAAATAAACCCTTTAAGGATGTTAATTCTAGGCTGAGGCACACTGTTCCCTGTCGTTAGCAACATCACGCAAGGAGTTTCAAGGAGTTTTAACAGCAGCTAAAAGGGACTGTGTAAAACAAAATTGTCATTGGTAAACTGAGGTTCAAATGGGGAGGGAGGAGCTTGTGTGCATCAGCGTTAGCAGTTTCATGTAAAATCACCTTCCTGAAGGCACCGTGCTTTCCATAACTTTGTCCTGTGGGGAGGGGGGCAGGAAGAGAAGACAGGTTTCAGCAGCTACAAGGAAATGACAAGTAGATTCAGAACCTAAGTAATCACACACCAACCTGCTGTCTTCATTTGTATTCAACAGATGCCTCATTTTTTCCCCCTCACTGCCTAGTCTGTATAAACAATGAAATTTTTGTCTTTATGAACATATTCTTGTTCTGTTTCTCTTGAAGGTAGAGACAAACAAGAAAATTAAAAAACAAACAAACAAAAAAAAACCAGAAAAAAAAAAGAAAAAAAGAAAAAAGCAACCTTCATAGACATATGCTTGTAGTTTATAAGATTGTTGTGTAAAGCTTTAAGAAATAATCTGAGAGCTTTGAACAGAAAGAAAAAACAACGAAAAAGAAAACCTGAGATCCATCTGTGAGACACTGTGAAATGCCAGCGAAAATTAAGATTACTAATTATGTTAATTTTATGTTATACTATCCATACACAACATGTATTGTCTCTATGTGTATGTATATATAGATACTCAGTGTATGCATATGAGTCCAGTCTTTTTGCATGACTATTTTGGTATAACATTAAATATGCTTTAATCAAACTATTTTGCATGTACAGAATACTTGGTTCATTAATATTTGATTTTTTTTTCCCTTCCTAATCTGATCACAAGTCACTAAAGTGTTGCTAAGTAGCTAATTTTGGTCCAGATTTAACATTTTCTGTTGTCGTGGCAAATATTTACTGGCAGTACCAGCATCTTTGTCTATGTTTCTCCTTGGGTACAGGGAACAGAGCAGGCTCTGAGACAGCAGAAAGATGTTATACAGTGTTAGCAGATCTCCGTTATCATGTGATCTCCAACAGCATGTCAGGCTGCCGCGGTGCAGTGCTCCTCCCCACATCTGACCATATGTTCCCCTTACCAATTTTACCACCTTTACCACTGCTGTTGATCTTCAGTCACCAAGTGAGCTGCTCCAGGGAGCTCTGAGCTCTGAAACTGTGGCTTCCTGCCCTGCTTGGTGAGAAAATGGGGAAGAGGGACTGAAAATGATTGATGGGTTTGATGGCCCAAGCACTGGAGAAAAAAAACATTATAGAGTCAGGGATGCCTGTTTTACTAATGGACGTTTTTTGTAGTTATGCTCTCTGTATGCACATACAAAAGAAAAAAATAGCCAAGTATTTGAAGCATTTATTGAATTCCTGAGAAAATAAGCTGTTTTTTTCTGTTATGTTCCTAGAGGACTGCCCTGATGTGTGTGCATGTGTGTGCATGTGTTCAACCATGTTTGAATTTTCACAGACAAGACTTATGTCACTGACTGGTCCAGCTCCATCCTAACTTTGTTTTGTATTTCAACACTTCAGAAGGCAAAAGGATTCTTTCTTTCCTGTGTCTATATTTACCTGCCTAAAATATCATGAACTCTGATGCCAGAGAAACAAATAGGAAAATAATGTAGTGGAAAGCTTTTCTGAAATTGTTACAAATTCAATCCAGAGGAGAAGGATAAAGTTCCCCTCCCCTGCTGAAATCCCTATTCACGGGGGATTTGGAGAGGGAAAGAGAGAGTTAGTTAGTGCTTTCTTAGAGCTTGTTTTTTTTCTTTAAATTCCCCTCCTCCTCTTTGAGCACACACTTCTACATATTGCTGACTCTAAAAGCATTCGCAGAGGTCAAATTATTGAAAGTTCAACTAAGTTTTCCTAAGCTATCACAGTTTACCTACCATTCTCAGATTCCACAGACTATCTGAGTAGTGATTAAATAGCTATCAGATTTGGCCTCAGAAGCCATAAACTGACTTTAGCCCCTACATTTTGTACAATATTCTTTGATCTTCCAAAGATGATTTGCACCCACACACTCTGTTCAACAGAATCAGACTTCCAATTTGCCTATGAAAAAACCCATCCTCATTAAAATGTTTTTCAGTCTAGAAAGTCAAATAGGGCAGATTCGTGGAGATGACAGTCTGTGGTTACGGTTGGTCTTGTATCTTTGTCATATAACTAATGAACCACTTAGCACAAGGAGGGGAAGAAAAAGAGAAGAAGGGCCAGTAAAGAACAATGATCATAGCAGATGTTGCATGCGCTTTCAGTTTGTGGTTTGCTGCAATTCACCTGGACTGTTTAAAAGCCTGTGATGAATGGGTCGCACACAAGATAGTGTTGTGTCTTTCAAGACAGTTGGCAGTAAAGGTTACTAAAGCAAAATTACATAGGGCCAAAAGGTTGGCCATGATGGATTCCAGATACAATAGAACTGGGGATTTTCTGTATACGGAGTGATAAGAAGGGACTTTTAGGGCTGACAGGAATGACTCGCATACTATGACAAATGAAGAGGTAAGGATGCGATTGTTGGCATAGTACGTGAGAAACGTAGGATCAATTTCTTGTCATGGTAGAATCTCGGTGTGTGGCCCTGAGCAAACCTCTTAGGATCAGACCTTGAAAGGTATACATGGGTTTAAAGGTGCAAATCAGAACATGAGGGCTTTCGAAGACAAGTAGGAAATCCTGAAAAAACAGATTCTGATATTGATCTACAATATTTTTGTAAATCGTAGCAGTTCCTTGGGTTTTGTGCAGGGAAATATTTTATGTATTGTCAATTGTTCCAATTTTGAAAAAAACATTGGTAATAAAAGCCAAGATTGTGTTTGAATGCCAGTAACTGAATCTGTAATGCATTTGTGTGTAATACACCTTGCAAGCTGGATCTTCAGCCAGCAGTGGGGAAAAAGACAGGACTGGTTTATTGCCTATCTTTTCAGAGACCTATAAACCATTAAATCTGTTGGGTTAGAGGAGCAAGTCATTCTGCAGCTGGTCATTTGGGAGGAGACCTTCCGGCTTAATTAGACTTTCCTCAACAAAATTTGACACATCAGGCATGGAATAGGATTTAAGGAGCCAAAAGTTTCATGGCTGCAGCTTTGGTTTCCCCTTTATAATGATTTTTCTTAAATTGGCTTTTCTCTGAAGAATTAGGACATCAAATATTTCTTTGCATTTCCCTCATCTCCTGTAAAAAAACATACGTCTTTGCCAGCATTTCCTCAACGAAGGCCCAACAGCCAATAAACTAAGCAAGCAGAGGGACGGAAGTCTCTGTACTTGAAAGTTAATAGACTTGGAAGTTTTGTTCAATTTAGATGAGTACCACAGAGCTAATCCATTGGAAACAGAAGCTACTGACCCATAGAAGGAATTGGGGAAAATTAGCTTTTTGTAGCTCTTGTTAATGTCATGTGACTGGCACCGAGCTGCTAAGATGGGTTTCGTACTACGGCTCTGGCTATCACGGTTGCCATACACTTGTATCTGAGAGAAACATCAGACAGCAGAGGCCAAGGGAATAGAAAAGGTTTGTTTAGGTTTGAAGATCAATCTGAAAACGCTGCTGTTCAGACAGGCATATAACCTGTCTACAGAACAGGATGCAAAGAATATTTTTGAAGACTTTGATGAGGTGTTTAATAGACCTGAAAGCATTGTGAATAAAACACATCATACTGATACAGATCCCATTATGCTGCCAAAAGTAAAAGTATCACATATAGTACAGTCTCATTAGTCCTGAGCAATGAAGGAAAAGTTGATTGTGACAAGATGGTAAGATGCAGTGTTATTGAGAGAACACAGATACTAACTGGTGTGGTTAGCAACCCGATCACATGCAGTAATAAGAAATGTTACAGGTTTGTGTAGATTCAGAAGATTCAAATAAGGCTACCAAATGCAACATAGCCCAAGGGAGCACTGGGGAAAGACATGTCTAGACTTCCAACAGCAAGAATATTTCCAGATCTAGATGCAATCCTGTGACTTTGCCAACTCCAGCTTGATAAAATGTTACACTCTACACCTCTGGCTCCCTTTTAGCTGATGCATTTTTTAGTAACTTTTGCTCTGTGACTGCTTCAGAACTTTAAAAGTGCCACTCCATGGAATTTTAAATCCTTTAAAATCCAGGTAGAAGGAGATCTTTGTAACCTCTTCAGCTAATGTGATAATCATCAACATTGTAAAAATAATAGCCGATATCCAGTTCAGCAGGTCTGAATATCCGAAGCATCTTTCTTCACTGCACAGGCCTTTTACAGGTTTCCTTTTTATTTTCTTCCTCCATAAGAAAGAGAGAACAACTGCGTCAGCGTTAAGCTCTATGTCAAATAGATTCCAGGTTTAGATTCCTGTCTGATGAAGGCAAAGGACACGAACCTAGAGGTAGAGCTTCATGACATGTTGCCTTCACAAGTGAGGCCAACACCCAAAGTTCCTCTGCATTGCTGCTTTTCCCCACTGCCAGTTCACAGTCCTTTCTACCCCAGTATCTGGTGCCTACACTACACCTGCACGAGAAACAATCCTTTTCATTCCCCCAACAAGGATTATTTTTAAGCATTCTTTCCATCAGGTTTCCAGTACGTCCCCACAAAAGGTTTGTGACATCCCAGATGACTTAAAGGCAAAATGCGGGAGCTGATGTATGTCTGGATCTTTTAAAATGGGATTTTGCTTCTGAAGTAGATGTGTTGTGGAACTGCATCCTGGATCTCTCAGATACCACATGACAACTGCACTTACAATTTGCCCCTAGAATGAGACAGGAAACAATTCTGTGCATAAGTACAGTTTTAAAGCACACTAAAGACTTTCTTAGAGCAGTTAAGCTTTCAAGAGCTGTAAAGTATAAAAATCATAGCAGCAGCAAGATTTGAAGTAATCATGAATCAAGTAATACTATTTCTAAGTAATGAGAAGCACCAAATGATGCCAACTTGTAAGTAGCTGAGAAACTAGTGCTGCATGGATGGTCAGCAGTGAAAAGTACATCCAAGTACAACTTTTTGTGGGATCTATCTTTCAATATGTGAAGTTGCTCCACATATTGAAAGGTCGTATAAAAAATTCCAAATTATAATGCCATACAGCATGAGACCAGAAATGTTAAACAGAGCCCACAAGTGTCTGTCTGGGTTTTGAGATGCAAGACACAATATAGAATGTCATATAAATGCCATTACAGAAAATAAAATCTACAACAAATGTGGGAAAAGATGCAGAAGAACTGTTACTCCTTTTGAACTTGCTGAGCAGCAATGTAATAATTCATCAAATTGGTAACTGTTCATCTTTTCTTCAGAGGAGACGGCTATTATTTGAAGGACTGAGGAAAGTTTAGATTTTACTTTTTCCCTCTCTAAACTCAGCAGCTAGATCTCTTTCAAGAGACCAAAGAAAAAAGGTGAATAGATTGTCATTTGAAAGTGAGTTTTTGCCCACCCTAAATTCCCAGAGTTGACGTTTCTGGCACTCACTGTACGAGCGTTGGCCAAATCATTCCTTCCAAGCAGAGCCCAGTTTTGCCTTGGCAGAAGCAACATATGGCAATGGGTGTCTCTGAGATATAAAGCCTCTTCAAGCACCACTGAAGTGCTGCCATTGCCCCACTCCTTATAAGGGGGTGTAGCATATGCTATCCTGACTAGCTGATTAGCACTACTTAGAGCTAAATAGCTAGGAGGAGGACCCACAGAATCAGTTTTTACTCTTCTCTGTGACTTTGGACTAGCGTATCCCATGAATGAAGGCAAAATGTGAGTGACCTCTCACATGAAGGATGCAAAAAGTTTCATCTCTCTTAAAATGACACTGAAGTTTTTCTCTCAGATGCTATTTTGGATAAATTAGTACTCATTCTATCTAATCCATATGTTTTCTGGGCAAAATATATGTTGACATGCGACTGTGATTTGTTCATTTGGTTGTTGTAAAATAATCTGTAGTGCTACATGTTCACTCTACATGGGAAAGAAAGAATTTTAGCTCTGTATGCTCTTTCCTTATAAGAAAAAAAAAAAAAAGTACTTGTGCCTTCTTTATGCAACTAGAAGTAAATTGAGTGTAACAACATCATTGTAAAATGATGTGCTTTATAAAGTCCTGAATATGGTGCATCTTTTGTGTCTTGTTTCTAATTGTTTGTGCAATACAAAAGGATAATTCATTAGGCCAGTTCTCCAAATAATCTCAAAGTGACATGAATTCCTTTGCAGAGTGAATGTCTGTAGCAAGTAATCCATGGAAAACAGACAGGCGTCTCTTGTCATTTTGGAGCTCTAATCCACTGCCTGGAGCATGAAAATGCTCAGGATAACAAGTGTGGGAATGACCAAAATCAACATTATTTTTGGATTTTATTTTCTTAACAATGCAGCTGATCAATAGAATTGCTGAATCTGGCAGATACAATGCCATGGGATTAATGACTTAAACTCAGGAAGCAGAAGAATTTGTTAAGGAGAAGTGGGGAAAAGCCCCTTCTTTTCCACTAGTGTGTGAATATTAAGCAGTGAAGGCAGCAATGACAGAATTTTAGCCCTTGCTTTACCATAGCACCAAGTCTTGTTCTGCATCAGCCTTTACATTTTAATTAGAACCATAGTGACACCCGCATTTTCAACTATGAACTTCAGTTTCAAAGTTAAGACTATTTCCTAGATGCTGGTTTAGTAGCTACGTCTGAACATCTGAACACAGAAAAGAGATGCTGTGTTCTGTAAAGTTCGGAGTGTAGTGTGGTCACTGTCAGTGGGACAAGATAACTGTTTTTTAACCTGCAGTAAATAATGTTAAAAGGAGGGAAGAGATCTCACCGAAATATCATAGACACTATCACCATCAAGCACTCCCAGACTTTTTTTGCCTCAAAAAGTACAGAACAAAATGAACTAGGGTCACCACGCTTCTTTGATGATGCCAACGTTTTGTGAAGGTCGATTGCCAATGTTTCTGTCAATATTGCATTAGGAAGGCAATACAGGGCACATATCTTTGTAAGACATTACATTCCAAGATGAGAATTAAATTGATATTCAGCACAGCGCGGAACATTTAATAAACCGTCACTCAGTAGAAGGGGGTTGTTCAGACATGTGGGAGGGGAGAGCTTAAGTTTGCTTATATGTTTGTATTTACAGCTCCTTAACATTTAGAAGACCTCTGAGGATTGCGTGTGTCCTTTTGTTTAAACAAACAAAAATCGTTATCTAGTTCCACTGCATTGTAAGATTGTAATAATCACACAGCCCTAGAAATTGGAAGGTTTGAAACGTTTTTAACTTATAAGAACACTTCAGAGAATACTCCAGTGTAATTTATAAGCCCCTCTAGACCTGTACATGTCTTGAACTGATTGTTGAAGTGGGCTTTACTAGGAATTTCTTTTGCTGAATTGGAGTAGTGCAGGAGGTGGGGAGGGCGGAGGGTTAGTGCAACCTTCCCTAACAAGGCTTTAAAAGCTTCAGTGGGTAAAGTTATGCTGATGGAAGACTTTGTTAGTTGTTTTTTAACTGGGAGCAACCCGAAGTGGATTACATTATGGGCAGGAGATGTTATTTATGTGGGTAGCAACACTGTGGGCTGTGTTGGGCTGTTGTTTTTAAAGGGGGACGTACGTCTTTTAAGTCTTTTAATTAGAACCGTAAAATAAAATTAAAAAAAAAAAAAAATCCAAACCCGACAACCTGGACAATGACATAAAATAGCTCGTGAAATTTACAGCTCCGCGCCTTCTCCAGCTCGGCGGAGGTTTCTGCTCCCTCTAATCTTCTCCGCGACGTGTTTTTTCTTTCTTTTT
>VZTU01018797.1:12348-49508 GCA_013400835.1 Zapornia atra
AGGGGGATTGCCTTGCTTTCCTTGGGAGTATTACTAGCAGGAAGAGTGAACTGCCAGCATGTGAAGAATAATGTGCCAAGGCTCAAATTATCTTATAAAGGTAAGTCTGTTGTTCTCTCATTCTCGGTTTTCCTCAAAACCTCTCCTCCTTGCCCCGTCGCTCCCCCCTCTCCCCACCTTCCTCCCTGGTTTGCCTTATCTTCCAAAGGGGGAAAATGGCATTAGAAATTTCAGGGGGGGGAAAAAAACCCCCACACCACCCCCAAAAAAAAACCAACCAAAAAAAAAAAACCCAACTTAAAAAAACACTTCGGGGTACGGTCAGCACCACGCAGTTTAAACACAGACAAAGAAGAGTTAGTTGCGTTTGCAGACAGGGACTCCGGATCGTGCCGATCCATGGAAGAGTATTTTACAGTCTTGTGATATTTCATCGGACTTTACTCTTCAAGACGATGAGACGTGTTTGGCCACCCAGCTAATCTCTCCCATGCTGGGCATGTAGCGCAACCACAATACCACAGACCTGTTTCAAACAGCGTGGAATGGATAAAGATTTATATTTTCCTTATTTTAGGCATGAAGTGGTTAATTTTCGAGTCATGAATATTCAGTTTGTACAAATCTGACAATCAGATGCCTAACATAAGCAGTAGATGGTGGGTTTGCCAAGAAACTATAAACTGAAAGGAACAGATCAGTCCAGAAAGGGAGGAAAGGACTGTTCTGCACTGGAAAATGCTGCCTATGGATGTTTAAGTGCAGTGCAATTTATTTGAACTGGGTTTGTTTTCGGTGTAGTCTGATGTATTTCATTAGAGATCACAGGGAAGGTGTAACTGAAGAAAGAGAGCTGTGAGATTACGTTTACATTCGAAATTGTGTAACCCTACTCACATTGTAGTTGTCAGTAATTAACTTTTGTATAACACTGCCAGTATCAAAGGAGGACTCTGAAGTAGGCAGAGTCTTTTCTTTATCAGCATAGTTCCTCTCTGAGTGCATCTTCAGAAGAATTTACCAAACCTGGAGAATGTGCAACTGGGAAAGAAGTTTAAAATGAAAGAGCTGGGGAGTATTATTTCTAACAGGGAGATCTATACATCTATGTCTATGTACGTGTCTCTCTGAAGAGCTGCCTTCTCTTAATTCTCTGATTATTGAAGGCAGAGAGAAGACGCAGCAGCTACAGTTCTGAAAGAAGGCAGGAAAAGTAACACACTGCTTCTGCAGTGAAAAAAAAGCGAACATGTGTGTGCATGCCTGGTCATAGATGTCAATCTCAGTTTACAGTATAGTGTCAATGCATCTCTTGCCAGTAGAAATGTGTTTTCCAATTTTTTTTTTTTTTTTTCATCTTTCTGGTGCTGCAAAAGAGAGTGGGGAAAGTCCTCTCTGATACAAGGCAGATGTCATTTTCACAGTCCAGATGAAAAAAAAACCCAACAAAACAAAAAACCCACCTGCAAAACTTGGATGCACTGTATGAAATAAACGCATGTGCAGGGGTTTGTTACAGAACACATATGCATATTTGTGTGTGTTTAAACTTGAAAAGGTATGTATGAGAAGAACAGTTTAAGAGGTTTGAATCTGTTCGGTTTTCATTAGAAAAGCCATTTGTATTTAACAAAAAAATTAATTATTTTGAATAATGGAGTCTGAAGAAATCTTCTATCATAACTACATGTCATGTAAAAAAACCTCATTAAAAACCTCTTAATCGCTTCCAAACATTCAGAACCATACTGAAACTCAGATTAGTATATAGAAGCATAAATGCTATAAAAATATCCTGTAAAGCGGTTTAATGGCTAATTAATTATTGTTTATTATTTTTCACCCTTTTAAAGTTTATTGATGGCTCAAACCTGTCATCCCTGCTCATACTGACTAAATACATGACAACTTATTGCAATGTATGCCCAAATCTGAATGATATTGGGTTTCTTTCTTTATTGTTTTCTTTTTTTTTTTTGGTTTATTTTCTTTTCCTTCCCCCCACTGGTACTGTATCTATATACAGTTTAGCAATACAGTTTAGCAGCATTTTGCTACTCTGCTGATTGGTTGTTTTCCAGCTCTGCTCTTGCTGTAAGAAAATATCTCATTTTCATTTTTTTAAGTACATCAGACATCAGAGTTTAATATACAGTCAATCTTACACGAGCAAAACAGGAAACTGAAAGGAACATTAAAACTGCTTTTATAACTGGTGGATCATTGTAAAAAGAAAATGCAAATGCTCAGCAACTCTATTTCCTATCTAGCAAAAGAAAGTAAATGCGTAGTTACTTCAAAGCAAGTAAAAGTCTGAAATCATATAGGAATTCACACGCTGGCCTTTGATTCATATGCATACTTAATCACATATTTGACTTATGTGTAACCCTAAAAATCAGATCAGACTGCTCACATGCTTAATGTTAAGTACTGGTGTAAATGCCTGGCCAGGTCAAGAGGAGTGTGTTGCCTGTGCTCCCACATTGATCCCTAAGGATGGGGATATCATTATTAGTCAGGGAAAACTAAGCATTATCAGCTGGTGCTTTTCGAGACAAATTTTGCTTCCAGCACAGTATTCTGTGCACAGATCAATGTAAACACCTTGTGTAGGAGCAGCCTCAAGAGCTGTAGGTATTGAATATATTTCTTTTAGGCATGAGCTGAATACCTTTTATGCTAATCTGTATCTCTCAGGGTATTCTTCTATATGACTACATGATACTACATGATTCATCTCTATTCAAACTGCTTGCAATTAAGAAAAGAAATTACCCAGTTAGTTACCCATTCCGCTTCTCCATGAAGAGCTGTGGTTGAGTAAACTAAATTCATGATTTTAAAAGCAAAATCGTACAGGAGGAAAAGAATGACCCGAGTGATTTCTCTTTCAGTGGCTGACATTGTTCTTTCTTTTAACATGCCCGCTTGTTTTTTTGCCTAAACAAATACCTTGGAGCTAATTGTTGGTGCTTTATTTCAAAGGAAAAGCAAGGATGTACTTTAAACTTCTTGTTTTCCTGGACTAATTAGATGTCAAACATTGTTAAAAAGCTCAGGGATTTGCTTTAAAAGTGAGCGAAACAAGTCATGAAGGGTTAAATCCCTGCCAACCTTGATTTCCTATGGTCACTTGTTTTCAAAGGTCCAGTATTAGCTCTGCCATTTCCCAGGTTGCTGGACAGAAGTTTCGGTGAACTCCTGTTCTTGCTTCCTCTTGACTTCTTGTCATTCATTCTTGCAGAAGATTAGAAGCATTCTACAGGGAATGTTGAAGATAGGAGGAGGAAGGGAAAGGGTATAAATGCACATACTAGGACCACATCTGTGGTCTGGAAAGGTTCTTTCTGTTTCTTGTAACACTGAGTTCTGGTTATTTGGTTTATATCACCTTGATTTTGGTGGCATATTAAAGAAATTTGATGAGAACCCTAGGCAAATACTTGTCCAGCTGAAAGCTGTGTTGAAACTCCTGTTCAGTAGCATCATCAGGGTTTTGCTCTGTACATTTTAAAGTTTCCAAGCCTTTTCATCTTAGTGCATGGGTTGGGAAGGTTTTGCACAGATGATATTTATATCGTTATTTCAGTCAAAGGGAATTAATATGATTAAAGGCCTGATCCAAAGTTCACTGAAGTCACAAAGTTCTGGATCATAGCCTGAATGTGGTAAAACCAGCTGTAAAACTGAAAGCTCAGTTGAGTCCTTCAACCTCTGAGCTCCTCTTTTTGCCTTCTTTAAAGACTTTGCGTCCTTACTCTACAGTAACAAAAATTACCATTATTTTTACCTTTACCATTAAAGGAATCTTTCTTTAAAGAATGTAAGAGGGGATTGTTGTTTTTTCCTGTTTGTTTTTTAGTTTGGTGAGTCTTTCTTTAATCTCACTGGCTTCAACTTCAGTGTCAGTTTTAAGTCTCTATATTGTGTCACTAGGTCACATTCTGTTCAGGAAACTTCTATTGAGCACAGAGTTCTCAGAAATATGGCGATCAAGTTGAGTGTGCAAAGTTTAAAATAATAAATATAGTCTTAACTCCAGATGGATTTCTTGAATCGTTTATTGTTTCCTATTTTCTTTTGCTGTCCTTTGTATGGGAAGGTAACGGCACAAACAGAGATGATACTAGCTACAGTAACCTTTAAATATAAACATATAAGCCCAAAGAGAGAGTTTCCAGTAATG
Source organism: Zapornia atra (assembly GCA_013400835.1). Taxonomy (NCBI): domain Eukaryota; kingdom Metazoa; phylum Chordata; class Aves; order Gruiformes; family Rallidae; genus Zapornia; species Zapornia atra. The sequence continues at coordinate 16,538 of VZTU01018797.1, forward strand.
ATTCCTTGATTTGCAGATTTTTCCTAAGGCAACCCCAACTTTTTTTCTCCACGTGAGTAAATCTTCTGAACCCGACTTTCTCAAATCCATCTGTCGTGTCCTATTTGTCTATTGAAAATTACTAAATGCTGTAAGTATGTTTTGTAAGAGTGCATGTGTGGTTCTCCTTTGTTATTGTTGCTCAATTGGATACATATTACTTGAGAATAAGTAACTGGAAAAGCATTGCACACAGATTTAGCTCTTATTACTCCCTGGCTCCAATTCAAGCCATATTAAAAATAAGTGTTTTCTTTAAAGGTGCAGTGATAGTGAGAACTGCTCCTTCCTTTATGTGCAGCTGATTTACAGTTTCATAGGATGGATTTTTATAGAGATGAAATGCTGGCCCTAGCGAAAGCAATGGCAAAGCTGTCCGTTTCAATCAGCCCAACATGCCATGATGAGGGAGGAATGGCATTGCACTGAATTACCTGTATGTGTGCTAGTGTAAATATGATACCTGGTTTGTAGTTTGTTGACCCAGTCTGGCGGTAGTTGACGGGCCTGCCTGTGGGTTTGGTTGTGGGTTTTCCTTTCCATCAAACTCTATAACTCATGATTCAATACCTCCACAAATATTGGGAAAGAAGGACAAAGTTGGAGAAGGAAACGGGGAGGCAAATAATGGCAAGGGAGGCTGTCTCTCTTGAGCTGGGACCAGTATTTAGAGTTTGTCTCAGATTTCAAGGTATCTGCTTAAAAAAAATTTGCTTAAACTGCATTGTGGGAGCACTGTCTGAGGGAAAAGCCTCTCTAACGTGTCTGAAAAGGAGAAAAAGGCAGCCCAGACTTAGGAAGAAGACCGTGAAGGAAGACAAACCGGTGATGTTTGCAGTAGTCATGGGCTTGCAACACTCTTCAGTTTACACTGTTCCCAACAACATCTCTGCCTGTCACCAGCAATCTCAGACCTCACAGTTCAGCCAGTGCAGCAGGCTGAGAGGCTGGCCACAGCCTCTTCAGCCTTTTTTTGCCCTGAAATGATAAGTGCTTCAGCTAAGTTCTGTGTGTCATTCTTTCTAACGTTGGTTGAGTGGGGTGTTCATGAGCTGGAGTACTGTCAGGGGAGACAGTAGGACTACCCTGCCTGCCTCTGACAAGCCCCACAGCCTGACAGGAGAGAGAAGCTGATGAAGTGCCTAAACTCAGATCTTGTCTATATAGGGAAATTTTCAGCTAGCTAATTAAGGCTTGAGACAGGCAGTGTAATTGGAACAAGGAGGGTGAAAACCTAGCCCAACACTTTCATTTTGTGTTTCCAACTTTCCCATTTAATTCCATGGAAAAAGTGGTTTCTCAATTACAGAGCTTCCCTTTTTTGAGAAGCTGGAGTTCCCTATAATTATTTGTGTTGTACAGTTTGCAAATGACTGAATTATTCATGGAAGGTGCCGTACTGACAGTAATGGGAACTCTACTCTTGCTGTGGGCAAGGTGGGCCACACGTATTTTTACTGTTTGTTGCGGCATCTTTAAAACTTTGACCTAGCAAGTATTTTAAATATCACTAGTTTCGCTGAGCTCAGTGGATCTACTGATATGTGAAGCCTGCCTTGAAATTTACTTCCATGGTTGAAGTTTTTTGATCAGGACTGAAGTGCCTATCTATTTGCTGAGGGTTTATTCAGGTGTGTATTTATTCCGTAAGGTTTAGCAAAACAATATTTAAAATTAGAAACAGAGTCTTTGCAGGTTGCTACAATGTAAATGGGTTATTTATGATAATCTCTCCTGCGTGTGCATCTGTATATAGAGAAAGCATTTACATGAAGTTCCACCTGAGAAGAAACCACTGAATTATTTGTATGTTTAACTCTTCACTTGGAAACGTTTTTCACTTTTTATTTAATGCATTGCTACACTGTGATCCTTTTAATTATTTTTTGTTTGTTTGTTTGTTTGCCTAATCCCTGATTCTGCATATGGCCTTTAATGACCACAGCTGCTATTGAGACATCTTCCTCTGGCCCACAGGCTTTTGTCTCTCATGTGCACACCTGGAACACTGCAATGGGAGCACAGGCAATGCAAAGTTGAGCCAATATTTTGAACATTTTCTATATCATCTGCTGCCTGACTTGACCGTAGTTCAGTCTGAAGCAAAATCACATCCTCACCTGAGGCAGTGCCTAAGTGACTGAGAAGAAAACAAATTCTTCTCAGTTGTGTCAATGGTTGTGACATTTTCCAGTTGTTTGAAAGCTAAAAAGGCTAAACTTGTCTTCAAGTGTCCAGAAGCTTTTTTTTAAGTAGAAGTGTGAGGTGGGCCCTGACAACTTTGTGTCAAAATTTTAAATGGAAGTTCAGTAGCTGGTCCTAGTGCTCTTGTTAATTAAGGTTATATGTGAAAGTTGCTGCTGGTGGTGTGCTGGTGGGCGATTCAGCGAATTCTTTCCCTTGCAGGATTAAAGCTCCCTTCAGGAATGTCTGCAAGTTCACGGTCCTCCCACTTACAGCCTTCATATAGGTTAGCTGCTCTCTTCCAGGAACAGCTGTGGATGGTGAGAATAACTGTGGGGATAGTACTTTTACTTGACTTTTCCTATTTATTTTTTTTTTCCAAGAGGGATAGTGCTCCAATGTACGAGAAAGAAAAGGATGTCCACAGCTGTTGAGAGCATCAGAAATCTTAAGAGGGTTGGAGCCTTTCTCCTGCACCACAGGAGATTTCTCTGTGGTGTCTTTCTCTTTCCTTTTGACTGACATAGTCAGCCACATTCCCCTCTTTTCACTGTCCATGGAAGGAGAGGTAGCCCCAGAGAGCTAATCTGGGGTTAGGCAGGCTGAATGAGACTTTAAGGGTGCTCATCGCTTTTCAGTGACTGTAAAAGGAATTAAGCTCCTTGTTCATTCATTTGCTTTCTTTCTTTCTGGAAAGGTATCAAAAGAAGGTACCAATTAAATGTGGTGGAAGAGCCTAGGCTGTATTCTGATCTCAAAGCACCCTAATTTAAGAAACTGTCTCTGCCCTAAGTGAGTAGTTAGAACTGCATAAAAGTCCAACTGATTAAACTTTTGTATGCCCTCAGTGCCTGTGATCCTGAGGTCGCTTGTGTCTCTATCTAAATTTGCATCAAACTTTGGGCCATAGCAAGAAATGGATGGTACCAACAAATTCTTCACAGTCTTAAAACATTTACCTAATTTACATCTCACATTTCCCATGTCTCTCCTCCTTAATAAGCTCATCCCAAAACCAGTGACACATGATGGAAGTGACTGTCTGGGGCTGCAGAGCTTTACTAATTTAATAGCTTAATCATTCAGAGCTTTCAAGAAGCTGTCCCCTGACCAGCTCTGTTACTTTCTGAATATTTCTGTATGTTAGAAGAAAAATGTATGTAAGACTCAATTTCGTATTGTGCAGTTTGCAAACAAAAAGGCCCCTGCATATGTGCAACTCAGAGGACAGGTGCCTTGACCCTGATTTTCCCCTTTTTCAGCTGAACTATTTCAATAGTGAGATCAGGAGGAAACCTAATTTAGGTTCATTTCTAAAAATTCTAAATAGACGTACAGTTTGCTCCTTCAGCTAGGCAAATCTACAGTGATCTCTAAAACGTGTGACTGCCAGTCTACTCTGTGTCACATCTAGTTTTCATCCTTTGCTGTTTGATGGTAAAGCACAGTAAAGTCAGAAGTTTTTGCCATTCTTCTAATGTTTAAAAGTTGTTTGACATTTGTTGGGCCGCCTGCTTATCTCTCCAGCTGGATGTTGCAAAAACTTTAGAAGTGAGCAGTCAAATAAAATTCTCATCTTTTATAAATATTTTCGTGCAAAGTTGGATCTTGCGAGGAACAATCTGAGGAATGAAGTAGTTATTTGCTTTCATCTAACTTGTGGAAGGAGGAAAAAGAAAGCTCTCCTTTAGTCTCCACTCTAATGAAGCAAAGCTCATGTTGGTTCTGACGGCCCCTCTTGGCTCCTTTTGAAATTCCAGCCTTGTGTGAGAAAAGGACACAAAAAAGCTCTGTGAGATAATTTAAAGGATTTAGAGCTGCCTTTCAAGGGGGAGGGGTTGGTGGCCTTTTCTAGAGGCAACAGATAAATACAGCTCACAAGCATCCAAAAGAGCTGCAGAGCGTGCAGGGTACAGCTTTCATCACCATCTGACACTGCAGTGGCAATAGCTATCCTTTGCTAGATGCAGATCCCATGCCTGGTTAAAGCATAGAGTGAGGTCTTGAAAGATGAAGTAAAGATTTCAGGGTGTTAATATTACTTTTACTTCCTTCATGGGTTTCCCAGTGCAACTTTTCTAATTTTGCATGAATGTATAGTCTGAAATTGTCATGACTCCCCATGAAGCATTTTTACTCAAAACACAACGAGGGTCATGTCAGTGTTGAGTTGTTGCTCTGTAGTATCTGTAGGCCAACTTGGTCTCATCCCCATCATGCCAGGTCCTGTACAAGGTCTCCATTCTGCTAGGCCCATGTAGCAAATGCTGGTTCCTGTCAAGTGACAAGAGGCATAAAGACAACAGAAATGATGGGGAGCTGTGAAAGAAAACTTTGTCTTCCAGGTTGCTTTTTTTTCTCATATTCCCTTCTAATTCAGCAGAAGAATGGCTGTGTTCTTGCTCTGATGGCCTGTCAGACAACAAAATAAATGCATTCCTGAGCTACCTGCAAATTACATGGTCAGGAAATGGCTTTATTTCTAAATTACTGTTCTTCCAGGATGTGTCAGAGTCAATCCACCAAGACCAAGTGTATGTTCAGATGTACAGGAGGTTATGATAACATTTTCAAAGAGGTCTTGTTGGCAGTTATCTGAAATGTCCTAATCATCAGCAAAGCGGCATTTGCAGGATTTTGGCTGTATGGTTATCAGCAGGGTAATTGTCCTTCTGTATTGCTGTTCTAACTACGTATCCTCAGTCGTTTGTACTCCAGCAATAAACACTGACCTCCAACAAATAGGCAAAGAAGATGTAGAGTTTTGTCAAATTTGCAAGAAAATTCCACATAGCTCTTTTTAAAGGACTGCTATGAAATAAAATAGTAACAGCAACAACAGCAGCAACCACAACAATAACCATAGTTAGAACTATTATTACTACTACTAATAATAATGTGTTGAAATTTTTGTTTTTCTCTGCAGCCTGGGCTATTGAGATCAAGATTAACATAGATTTCTAATGCTGCTTTTTCAGATTTTGTTTCCCATCTGTGATGGACCTGTAATCTCCTCGGTATTCTACTTCCTTTTATGGCATCCCTTTACATTTTTGTGTCTTTCATCATTCTTTTAACACCCACTGGATCTCACACTCTTTACTGGGCATCAGTCACGCAAATTAGGAAAGTTTTGTTGTCCTCACCTACAGATGGAGGTTGGAGGTTAGCAGAAATCCAGCACCACAGCTGATGATACACAGGAAGTCTGTACTGTAATGGGAATCAAAGAAAGTACCATAAATGTGAAATCCTATTAATTCTTTGGCTCTTCTGTGTCAGATTTTTCACCTGTAAAGTGGTATTAAGTGATCTCATGAGGAATTGTTCGAGGTCAGAGACTTGCCATGCTTATTCAGAGCTGTATCCTACTCTCAGAATAATCCCATTAATGTGTATACTCAAAGTTCAATCAGAATTTATTTTTTATCAACATACAAAGGCCTTACAGGTACTTTGAAGTGATTATAATAATTATATTCACAGCTGTTGACATGAAACACATGCCTATTACCCAGAAAGCATATCTAATTTAATTCAAGTTGGATATTCCAGATGGTTCTATATAGGAACCCTTCACAAAAATTTTTGGAGTATCCACTTCTATTTCACACTAAATACACTCTGAAGGGGATTACAGTTTACTTGGGAGAAGAACCTTTGTATTTAGTCTTTGCAGTACTGTCTACCAAAGTATGTGACAGCTTGCAAGATCTTGGCTTATTTCTCTAAATTTGAATAAGGCTACTCTCTTTTTTTTCTCCCTACACTGCCCCCCCACCCAATCATAGCTGATATTCATATTTTAAAATTAAGGTGTTAAGGTAATATCTTTCTAGTGCGTATCAGACAAAACTAAAACCACTTTTTCCCCTTTCTACCTGGTGTGACCGTACCTTATGATGCCAATGGTGTTTAATACTCCTCTGCCATTACATGCATTTGTGTTTCCCTTCCCAACAGATTTGGGACATTAAACTTCTATTCGTCCACACAGCCCTTTTTCTGACTTTTCCATACCCAAAATGTTTCCCAACCTTCTTCAGGACAAGTGCAGCTTTTCTCAGCCAGTTGGGGAAATACCTGGTAATCAGTTCAGTCAGTTATAATTGCCTATCATTTGTGACTTGCTCACTGGCAAACTGTTGCTTGACAGCCCTAGTTCAAACCTAATAATGAGGATTAACTGCTATAATAGATTCAGAAGCAGAATTCTGCATCTCTGTAAGACTCACATACTCATTCCTAACATAAGTAACAAAGCACCTGTTCCCCTCATCAGCCGGGGCTTTATGAAAACAAAATTGGTTGTTCATATATTCTACATACCTTAAATGCAGCATTTAAATATTAACTTCAGTGAATTAACTCAAGGAATTTTTTTTTGCTTTGCTTTCATACTTCCTCGTGCCACTTATATGATGTAATGGTTGTTTTAAATAACATTCTTTTCTCATAAGAAAGTACCAGTTTTTATGCCATTAATTAGGAAATACAGAGCAAATGCAAGATTTTGTGTGATTTTGGTGTGGTGTTGAACTTCAGACACAAGTTTGTAGTTTAACTTGATGTCTTGCTTGACCATGTGCTACATAGTTGTCTGACAGTTTTGCTGGTGATAGAAGAGCTAAGTCCAATTTTTAAGGCTGGAAATGACCAACAGAGACTAACATAAAAGGTTCTGTTTACTGGAGGAAAGAAACTTTTTCATTTGTCTTCAAAGACAGCAGTATGAAGTCTCGTGTGTATTATTATTCTATATTAGGAATTTTAAACTATCGCCAATTATTCTGCTGTAAATCAAGTGTAACTTCATTAAATGACTGTGACTGCAGTGATGCATGTGAGAAGGGAATTAGACTATAGATACTGCTAATTGACATTGTACCAAAGGGATTGAGGACAAGACTGAGCAATGCAACTTCTAGTATTTTAAAACAATTTCCACAGCTGAGGCCATGAATGACATTTGTGAGGACATTTCTCATAACTACCACTCTCTTAAAAACTTTTTCTATCAGCGTGTGGGGATATGACAAACGCTGAATTTTGTTTCACTGTAGGTTCACCCCAATTACTATGCATAGAAACTATTTTACCTTATGCCAGACATATGGAAGTGATCAGTGTATGTAAATTACATGATGAGAGGTGAAATACAGCTTTTTAGACTAGGAAATGTGTACTTGTTTCTTACTATAAGACATTGAACCCACCCCAGAAAAGGAGATTTTCGATCTTAAGGCAAGTTTTCCTTCAAAATAACAACTGGGGAGTGGGTAGAATAGCACTGATTTTTGATAATGATCATGAAAACACAATGTTGCCCTGAGCTGAACTGCGCAGTCAGGTCTCTTGGACACCAGGGTGCAAGCAGCACTAGCTTGCATGTGTGGGGCCAGACCGTGAACCTGTTCTGCACAGAGGTTAACTGCTCTGGGACCCGCTTATGAGTGCGCATATACTATAGGCAAGTACTCAGTAGTGTAAGTCAAATTTCTTTAACAGTCAGGGCCAGCTTAACTGTCTGCTATTCATTTTCCTCCCTTGATGTCATGGTGTGCCCTGGTGTGATGATTTGAACCTACTGTAAAAGTCAGGGGTTTTGAGGGACTGAGTTATTTTGTTGGGCTCTGAGTGACTGAGGACAAAGCAAGAGCTTAAGTCAGCTTTGCTTTGCAAAACCGTTGTCCCCCATCTGGTCTCTAAGAAATCAATACTTATTTTGTGACAAAAATGCATTCAGTGTGCTAACAAAATTGTTCACTGCAAGATTATTTTATTTTATATATTATTTTTTCTTTTAAATTATTTTAATATTCAGTATTGCAGAGTAAGAAACTAGAGTCTGGCAGGGCTTTATTCTAAGGCATTGTCATATCTTTCATTCTGAGTTGAAAAATGGACAGATCACTGGGTTTCATAAATGTGCAGAGAAGCTGTCAAAGCTCCTATTTGCATATGAATGGTCAGCTGAGGTAGGAAGGGAGATATGTAAATAATTCTCTAGCTAGCTCCTGGCAAAGATCATTGCATTTCAAAGTGCTGTGAAAAGCAGCACCATAAAACTTTAACCTATTCACAGGTAGGGAAACTCCCATGCCTTAAATAGATTTGCTGTAATAATGACCACTTGGGGGAAAAGAGAATCTTAAAAAGCAATATCAGGTATCCCACTACTGTACCTTTTATGCTTCTTTAAATATTTCAAGAAAGATAAGCTAAAAAAGCCACCTTCCCTCCCCTTGTCATCCTCCCCCCCCCCCAAAAAAAAAAAGAATTTAAAAAAATAATTAAAAAAAAAGCCCCCCTAGATCTAAGATGTAAGCAGATGTAGACCTTCACTGAATGTCTGGAAGACGAGTGTGATAGGAGCGGAAGAAATGTAAGGGATTTGAGTATTATTCGGAATGGTGTTTGTGTCTGATCCTGGAGGCACCCAAAAGGATCATTACTTTAATCTTCCTTACAAACTGCTCCGCATTTCAGCACTGTGCCCCACGGTTGTACTTCAGTTCATGTTGAACTAGGCAGAATGGGTGAATGCTTTTGTTTAAAACTGTGTCCTTCCAAAGGTACAGTTCTTCAGTGCACCCAAAGAGGTGAAAGAGTGAAAGTAAACAGTAGAAAAATATGGAACACAAAATAAAAATATTAATAAGCTCTGAGCCAGATGATTTTCTACATGTTTTATTGTACCTCATGTCTGCTTAGATAGAATTGGCATGTGTATATATGGAGAAAGATTTACTAAGCCATTTATGCCTGAAACAGCTCCAAAAAGTGTGATTAGGCAGGCGTAAGGACTAGAAAATTTTTCCAAATCAAAGTTCACCTCCAAAGGTGATGTGAATTATGTACCTACCACTTAATCATGAGATAACATGGGACTGTTGCTGCAGTTTACCAATATAATTTTCCCTGATGTTGTTTTTGTAGTTTCCATCCACGTACTTTGAAATACCGTGATGTATTTCTTTCAAGCTCCGTAATTCATTAAATGGCCTGTGTCACCCAGTAATCATTTGCAGTACGCATTTTATTTCTCAAAAAGCTTTTGCCCACTAATTTGATCTGGTTACATTGTGCTGAAGAGAAGTCACAGTGACAAAGTTAAATGCAATTTCATTCACTGAATTTATAAAGGACAATTATTCAAAGAAAGACCCTTGGATTTGCTCAATCACACTAATATTCCTGTAATGAAATGTGATTTGCCTTGGTATTTACCAGGAGATTAAAAATGCAAAAAAGGACTGATCTTACAAACTCCTACTCACATGAGTAGTCCCATTGATTTCAATGCATATGGCACTTGCAGCATGAAGTGACCTTTTCAGAGGTTATACAAGTTCTTCACTTACAAAATAATAAAGCTACAAGACCAAGCAATTTTAAGGATCACTTGAAATTTTTGTGCTCAGCCCAGTCAATGGGAAGAAACGAGGCAAAAACTGTTCAAAATATTGTTCTGTCCCCAAATGAAAGTTTTCATTCAGTAACAATCTCGATCCTGGTTATCCTGTGGCTCCACTGTGCTCTGCCACAACAAGAGCATTCATGGCCTTGCTGTGGTTCATTGCATCCTCATGTCCAGCAGGATTCAACAAGTCACTACAAAAGACTGTCACTCAATCTGGTGGATATTCGAGTCCCTTTTAATTATGTGCATCTATATAAAATTTGATTTTTGAATGCCCAAGCAAGTTTAAACAGTCCCATCTTATCCAAGCCCTCTCCCATTTCGCTTGCTAACAGGTTTTTCCATTAAAACTTTCTGTGCAGAAGTCCATCTGTGGGAATGGAACACAGAGCACACACCAGACACAAACCAGCCTTGAAGCAGTTTCACCAATTCCAGCACAGTAACTTTAGATAAGTAATACTGCAATGTTGGAATAGGGTTTCCATAATGTGATTGCTCTGTTTCAATAACCGTTCCCCTATCTATCAAAAAAAGGGCATGACATTGTGGAAACTTTTATCCCTTACTGGAGTTTTCCTTCCTTACTGTAGCTATAGCTCCAGGCATTTGATGGAAAGTTACTACTGCCTGCTCCTCACATGAGCTTCTTGGAGAGGGCCCGGGAGCTCTCCCTGCAGCAGGAGACTCCAGAGCTGCTTTCTTGCCACTCCACATTGCTGCTAACGCTAGCAGGAGAGCAGGGAATCCCTGCTCCTTTTCAAATATCAGTTTGACAAAGTGGGACAGCAAGCACGGGGCCATGTGCTCCCTTGCGCCAGACATCTTGTCAATGGGCTCTCAGTGCTCTTTGCAAAACAGCACGAGGAATCTCAAATTGCAGACACTCAGATGTAGCCACTTGTGCAGACACTTCTATTATCTGAAAATTTATTGTGGCCTATGGCACACGTTAAGAAAACACAGAAAGTCTCAAATGCAACAGAGGCTGGTAGGGCAATAAAAATTTTCACATTTTATGGTAGGTGTACATTTAAAGAGGGAAGCAAAAAGAATGTTTTCTATTAAAAATAGAAGCAGAAACCATTTGTAGAGTAAAATCCAATAGGAAACACATTTGCTCAACTTCTGATTTCTGGTGCATCTGGCTGTGAAGTCCTTCAGTAGGCTGTAAGGGGCATCAATTTAATTAATTGGAGCTGTTAAGCTATGTTAGCAGTCAGAGAACAACCTACAGAGTAACTCATGAGTAAACAGGTCTACAACGTCTTGGAACAGAGGTATCCTAACATTTCTCTAGTTCTGGCCAAGGATGATGTTAAATGGTAGAAATCATATTATATATTAATATATATACAAACAAGTCGTATGTCAAAAAGGCCAGTTACTGTAAGAAAGTCTCTGAGCCTGTTCAAGTGATAACTGAAGAGCACACAGACATCGGACATCTGTATTGAGTTACTAGCCAGTGGCAGGGTACATGGAGTGTAAATGCAACACGGGAAACTCCTTCCCCTGCTTTGTGCTACTGAGACTAGGAGCTCTCTCCCACGCAACTGTTCTCTTCCAAAGGCATTTCTGGGTCTGGCTAAGCTCAGCCTATCCCTCTGTAAAGCTGAGCTGAGCTTCCCAAACTCTGGATTCTGAAAGTGTCCTTAGGTGCATGCATGCATTTACCTACATAATATATACAAATATGAAGCTGTTAACACACCCATACAGCCACACCCTGTGCAAGTTATTTTTAGTTGTTCCTCAATGTAAATGATGGAAATTTCTAATCCAAAATTAAGTTTCAAGTTAATGAATGATGTGTTTTGTGCTGCAGTGGGAATAAACATTTGTGTTGTATAGTAGATCATTTAAGCATGAAAGGTCTTGCATTCCTAAATCTGTTACAGAATGTGGGTGGGAGGTGGATCTTTTTCCTCATACCAGGAAACAAAGAATGAATGAATATTTGTTATGATTTTTCATCAAGACAGTGTTATCCCTAATTGCAGATACACATTTATGTCATGGAGAGAATGACAGCTTATGTATAGTAAAAAATTCTGAACATCAGGACATTGGCTTTTTGTGCTTGCACAGGGTGTTGGCAGTGTTGGTGCTGAAACTACCCAAACACGAGCCTTCTGCAGTAGTCAGTTAATTAGGTCAGATATGGAGAAGATCAAATGCTATTTAAAAACAAAACAAAACAAATAATAAACAAGCCCTCAAACCAAAACAAAAGAAAACAAAATTAAAAAATCACCCAAAAAACATGGCGAAATTTTCTCAGTTTCTGACATAAGGGCTCTCAAGAACTATGTCTTTTCTTGTTCTCATGTTCTTTCCTTAATCATCCATGGCTGGTCATCAGTGGTCTCTGGCTTTTGGTGTGGCTGGATATTGCCATTCTTATGTTCCCATCACCAAGATCAGCTGGAGATTTCTCCATCAGTGTCAGGTTACATGCTCAGGCCTGCCCCCTGGCCAAGATGATCCCCATGTATACGTATTAAGAAACAGTTATAAAAAAGAAATTATAAATAAAGAAGAAAAAATAAGATTTAAAGGGTTATGGTTTTTAGCTGTGTTCCTGTGGCTTAATCTAGAAATGGAATGGCATTTTATCCTCATGTTCAACCAAAAAACCCAGTACAAAACAAAACAAAAAAACCCCAACAACAACAAAAACCCCAAACAGAGCTATTTCTAATAAAAGCATTGCTCATATTAATTTCATAGCCTTGGCTTTACATTTATTGGCATAGATGCAAACTTATAAAGCTGCATGGATGTTTGCCATATGCAAATCCATCCCTCCATAAATCAGCGCATAGACTGGAGACTGCACAGCTGAAGTGACTGTAATGGTAAATGAAACCTTTCACCACCAGGTCAAATGCAGTTCAGCATATGTGGTAAATGAAAAGCACTATCACGCAGGAATTGATCTGTGGCGTGGCTGAAACGAGTGACTGACCAGTTCATGCTGTTCAGCACCACAATTGGCACCACAGGTTTGAGCTGGGAAATACGACAGAGCAGAGCAGTGATGATGGCAAAGAGCTGAAGCAACCTGGCTGATGACCATTCTCTCCGAGTCATGCATAAATAGAGAATTTGCCTTGTGGGACTGTCTGGTAGTGTATTACAGGGATTAGGCAGGCGTTTTCCATCAAAATGAATTGTCAATGAAAAAGGAAGTTTCCATTTAATCAAAATTTTCCACCAGTTCCATCCAAATGAAAACATTATTTTGGATCGCTGTGCTGATCTAAGGCACATAATACTGTATTCATCTGACATTAACCTCTGTGTGTTCAGGGTGACAGCAAGGTTTATAAGAGCTTCGTGTGGTTTTACTGCTTTTTCCCCATTCCTTCCTGCACAGGACCATAACTTCCACTGCAATCTTTGAGAGTACCTCAGAAATCAGCAAAAGGCTTACATGATTTCACAACAGCATAAAGCATATGGCCCAGTCTCAAATCCTGGCCAACAGGTCCAAATCAGGGATAAAGCATCTTGTATAAGGTGCAGCTCAGTGTCGGAGGATGCCATGTAAGACAGGACAGACTTCTTCCAGTCTTCTTAATTTGGGGACATGACCTGGCCATCTCTGGGGTGTGCAGTATGTGCACAGTTTTCCCCTATTAAAGCCTAGGAAAACTGGACACCCAGACCAGAAAAGACATAGATAAAATTATCAAAAGCAGAATTATACATTCCTGGATTTCATTTTTTTCTAAGTTGTCACTTTGTGAAAGTTTAGCATTTTGACTGTCTTAATTTGAAAACAGATGTTGGAGTAATGTAATTTCCCTTGAGACAAAAAATCCCTTTCTTTTCTCAACTTTACGTATTCCTGCTATGAAACTGTGTTGTCCCAGAAAACCAGTGCTTCATAAAGCTCTTATGTGAGTTGTGAAGCTCCAAACCATCTTGACATGTACAGCTATGTGTTAATATCCAAACATAGTCCTCAATATTTATTACAGCAAAACCAGCATTAAAAATTGAAGTCTGATTCTTTAATAGAAGTTAATACATTAGTAAAAATGCAGTATTGTTACTGGCTATAGTTTAACAGAATTGTTGCTCTACTTTTAAATAACAAAGCTTTGAAGACATTGGTAAATTGAAATATCTGTTTGCCTTCATGTTTCAAAGATGTTAATGTCAGGAATATTTGTCTTGAGGCTAAAACTCTGAATTGATAGATGATGTTCCACTCCAGAATCTTACACAGACTTTCTCTGTGACGTCAACTATCTCTATGCCTCAGCTTCCAATCTGAGTTGCTTACTGAACATACCCATTTTGTTTTCACTGCATGTTTTTTCGAGACAAGGACTATGTTTTTGCACAGTGAGATTCTATCTGGAGTTTTCAGAACAAGTAGTACAACCAATAATAACAGAAGTATTTAGTACAAGGCTCAAACAAATGTCCAAGTACCAAGGAAAAAAAAAAACAAAAACCAAAACCCTTACTCTTGCTTTCTGGTAAGAAAACAATAAAAAGAAATATTAAAAAAACCAACCAAAAAAACCAAACTTTGAACAATTCCTTAATGGTACATCCAGCCTAATTTCACAAATCCAGAAAATTTAGTCACTTGAAGATACCTTTTTGACTGTGATGCTCTTGCAACTGAGAAGTGAATGTTTTTAGAAGCCTATTCCCTTTAGAGGGAGAAAAAAAAAAGGGTATTTTTATTTAAAAAGGTCACTTTGATAATTTCCTCTTGGTCTGAAAGATTCTTTAAGTGATTACTCCACTACATGCACAATTGAAAAGCTGACAACTTTTGTTTTCCAAAGGCTGCAAAATTATTCAATTGTGTTACATACATTCATTTCAACATGAAAACACATGCTTGTCTCACATTGACATTGAGGAGAAGCAGTTTGATTCTCATTCTGATTCGTGCTGAAACTCTGTGCATTTTTTTTTTTTAATATAGCTTTTAATCTGTGGTTTCAGGTGTAGTTTGTTATATCAGTCAACTGGAACACTGTAGATTATCAGGGGACTTCCAGGTGTCACACAAGAAGAATGACTGTTTTCCAAAACAAGCTGTGCAATCCCCTAGGCTCTGGCATGGATGAATATGAGTGTTACTAGGCATAGAAAATATTTCTGAAAAGTTAATCCCGTGTTGTGTTTGAATGTTAAGGAAACCATCTACTCAGTCTGAGGGGTTTAACCTTTCTTCAGGAGGTAAATCTGGAACAACGGTCCTTATTTACAAAAGGTTTCCTTTATTTTCCATAAGGAATACAAGAACAGAATTTCTCCTTCGCTGGAGTTGCTCCTTTTTTGATGTAAATACTCATTGCCATTGTTGATTCATTCAAATACAGATTATTACACTAATAATAAGTGACAAGCTATGTGTTATTTTGAAATAACACACATTATGGTTCACATCATGCCTTCAGAGACCCAAGCAATGTGTTATTTCACATTGACAAATGCTCCAAAGTGTTTGTGCTTATGAATAAAGCACTCTCCATGTAAATTGACTTTCAAGTGTGCATTATGCAACGGCACTAAGATGTGGGCCTCACCACAGTCATTCTAAACCTCTGTCACCTTCCTCTTGGATTACTGCTCTCCCTCCTGTGGCACTTGTTCAAAGCTTTTGGAAAGACATCAGCGGACTTTGATCAATCCTTTAAACTGGTTGTGCCTGCTTGCTACTGCCTTGGTCCTTATGAGATTCTGGATGTAGTTCAAGTCTTTAGTATTGCTCTATGGAGGTGCAATCTGAAGCCTATTAAATTCAGTATGAGTCTTCCTGTTGATTTCAGAGGACTACCAACCAGGCCACAGTCTTTGGCTATAGCTGATGTTACACCACTAGTTTGCACTGAGCTCAACCCCCACAGCTGGCCTTACCTAAGGGGACAGGACAAGGTTTGACATTGTTTGCTTGCCTGGGATTTCTGACAGAATCTTTTAAGTGCTATGTCATCGGTGCTAGATCTTGCTCCATAGGCTGGAAAGTGCTTTGACATGCAGGAATGATGCAAGGGCCAATTTTTGCAGAGGTGCTTGCCAGCTAAACACAACCCTTGGTTTAGTTCCTTTAAACCAAGCCATTAAATGTGCATGATAACTGAGAATTAAGAATGGTAACACCAAGCAGCACAGCACGTGGTGTAACACAAACTTCTTTGGGCCTTGGGTGAACCGTATTGTGTCTTTTGTTAGACTGCTATGGGTGCTGCAAATCTTGTAGGACAGATAAATGTATCTTTTGGAGCAGATAAACTGCATGCAGTCCAGGGGTGCCCACCAGAGCCAATTCCTTTAGACAGTGAATGTCTTCTCACATAAGAAATACCCAGGACTGTGTTTTGTTGCAAAATCCAGGAAAAAATGTGAATCAAATCATCGGCACATCTTCTCCAGCTCCAGTGAAATTTACCTCCTACATAACATTTCCAATATAGAAAGTATTGCAAGAGGAAAATCTCACATGGATTAATGTTTACTGGTTGCCAAGGCAATAGTTTGGAGACCTCTCTAGCACAAAACAGATAATATTATAAGCAGAAGTAGATTAGTATGAGGAGAAAATGTATCGACTTCAGGGAAGAGAATGCTGAGTATTTGTTATACCTTCTAGAGATTATATTAATTTTCCTTTGGTCTTCTTTCCATTCATTGCCATACTTCGTAATGTTATGAGTGTAACAGGAGAAATTAAATCTCCCCATGAAGACTGGATGCCACTGTGCAATGCAAAACAGTGTTTCTGTGTGTGGAAAACTTGATAGTCCATTTAACACCCCAGCCTTAGGGTAGGCAGGGAACTGGGGTACAGTAGGATAAGTGGTCATGTCAAAGTCATATTGCAGCTCTTTGGGATACAAGGGAAAAGATCACAACCACATCAGTCCTGAACTATCGAAGTTTTGAATGGAAAGAAATGAGGGGGCAGGGAGGAAGTACTAATTGATTTTATTTTTGAGGAGTAAAAAATAAAGAGCTTTAGCAGATGCTACTGAGATTGACAGGTGAGAAAAAACAGTTGAAATATAAAGAAGGAAAATAAACAGGGAGATTTTCCATATTTATTTCTTTTCAGGAAATAATGTCTTTAAATTCACAAGAGAATATATTGGGCTTTTCCAAAACAAACATGACTGTGGATCTAAGCAAATGACGGCACTTAAAAACAACATTCACTCTGAATCATTTCAAGCCTAGCAACAGATTACAAGAGCATTTCAGACAGGAACAGCAGCTGGATCCTGCATAGTTCTGTTCCAGACTTCATCTGTACCAGCATTTCCTCCTTTTTATACCCCTCCACCATCATGATCCAACCAGTGTTACAGAAGAAGGCAAGCCATGTTTCTTCAGAGCTGAACATGCCCAATACCTTGCCAATTATTGCTAGGTTTTGTTTTGTGCCATTTTACCTCTGCTGCTCTTTTTTATGGCTCTTCTAAGCAAAACCAGGACAAAGTGATAATGAATTTTTAGATTCTTTGATTGACCGATTTCAAATTATATTCAGTTTTATCTATATCCTTTGATATTTCTAAAGCAGCTCTGAACCTTGATTTTTCAAAGGTAGCTAGTCAGCAGATGTGTTGGATGTTTAACACCTTTGAAAGTACTGTCTTCTAAGAGAGACAAGCCAAATCAAAATAATACTGCTCATCCTTTAAAATTTTTGTGTTCTTCTCATCTCTGCCCCACATTATACATTTTTAAAATCACCATCATAGTTCATAGGTAAGGTTTAATCAGATATTAAATAGTCTCTGTACTTTCTAGTGTCTGTGTGGTTGTGAATATTCTAATATATGTATCATAAGGTCAGATAAAAATCTTACAAGTATTATAATATCTCCTGGTTACTAGGGAGAAATAAAAGCAAATCAGAAAAAAAACCCCAAAAAAACCCCAAAAAAACCTTGAACCTTTTGATAGAAATCCAAGCCAAAATTTTCAGTTAGAAACATATTGCCCAATCTTTTTTCTTTTATTTAACATAGTGGTTTTCACTGTCCATACCAGTTTTCTGGTATTTTTTATTCCACTGGATCAGAGGGCGGTTCATCTGTCTTGCCTTGAGATTTTATTTGCATCTCAAGTAAGAATTTTCTGTATTAATATGCTATTTACCTGAGAATCTTTCAGGTGAGATCATCTTGCTGTCTGTATCAGAGACATCCGGCAGGATGCTAAAGTTATCCAACACTTTCCAAGGGTGGTGCACAGAGCCCTGACAGTGGCTAAGAGTGATGAGAGCAAACAGATTTTGATATCTAATTGCCAGAAATCTCATATATTGGGTGCTTTCTAACTCTAGGACTGAAAGTTTTGCAAAGTTTATTCAGTGCAGAGGTTTTTTAATTCTTCGTGACAGTGGTCACTACCACTCCTCAAGTTGTAATTATGTCATACAAGTGGGTGGGTTCTTTTTAATTCTGCTGCTGATGCCCTCAATAAATTCAACACATTTTTCCTTAGAATATGGATGGCTATTTCAGTTTCCATTGTAGGTTTGGCTCAAGGTCATATTTGGATAGTCAGAAGAGAGGAGTCCAGTGGCACCAGGCATGTACTGAAGTTAAAAGAGGAGCTTCCCAGCATGTATGACTATTATGGGTAGTGGTTATTTGCTTGCTAGCTGGATGAATGAGATGAGTAAGATGGTCACAAGGTTTCCAGGCAAGGCTGACAGAAGAAACCTGCAGATAAGGTGGTTTGGGAAAGCAGTTTGATATAGGACCCACTCAAGCCACTGTTAAAATCCTGAATATGCAGTGAACAGCATATTTTCTTCAGGAGTGGTAGAAAATGACCCTAGGTGTTAGTCTGTCATGCTTAGTAGGAAACATACACAGGTACGTTACAACATTTAGTAAGTCAAAGCTTACTATGCTCTGTGATTACAAAACTCCCAAGGTAGCATTATGCCAGTTCCATTAAGGGCATCCACAAAATGTGCTCAAAGATCATCTCTGAGCTTGCTAAGATAGCTAATGAAGTTGTCAGTGTGCTTTTGCCATATGAATAGTTCAAGAATAAAGAGCTCTGCCTACTGCAGAGCTTGGCTATAAAGAAAATATTCTATTGGGAGACAGGTGTTCTAGGCAAGAGTTTTGGACATTATTCCAGTCATAGAGACAGTATAGATTGGCAGGGTCTGTTAAAGTAAGTGTTGACTAATGGTCAGGGCTAACAATACCTATCGACTGGCATTGAACACCCCATCCCTGTGGGATATGAAGGAGTGCAGCAAGAAGCAGAGTAGGGAAATTGTGCTCTGTCAAGAGACATAGGCCTAAAATATTCCTCTGGATGTGAATATAGTTTCTTTAAATGGGTCTTGAAATAAACAAATTAAGCATAACTGGATAGCGTAAACCTTAGGAACATACCCACATACTTTAGAAATCTGTGATAAATTGTATCCAGACATTTTGATATCCATTTCTTCCCCACATCTCTATAAAAAGCAATTAAAAAAGGAGAGTATGGGCTTGACAAAGTGACTTTTCCACAGTGTTTAAAGCAGCAGTCTCACAGAAGTGCAGTGCAAGGCTTCAGACGGGTTTTCAGCAAGAGGAGTTTAGTCCCCAACCATGACTTGTACCTGGAAAACCGAATTGAACTGCTCCATGCTTCAACTGCTACATGGAGCTAGTGCTACTAAATAATTTTTGAACCATGTCTGGTTCAAATATCAATGTAATTAAAGGGGATCTATCTCAATAACTTAGGACAGAGTTATAATTCTCTTGAGGCAATTACACTGATATTAGACTTCTGTTTAGCACATAGTGTTGTGACTTGGGGGAACATTAAGTTACAGAAAGGTGAGAGCATTGTGAGAAGAAATAATTTGCAATATGTGAAAAATAAACCTCTCTACCACATTTGATAATGTGCCTGTAACCCAAATGCTAATTAGGTCACATTCAAAAAGGGAAATGTTATCACTGAAGAGTCACACTGAGAAATCTTGAAATGTTATGCTTTGCTGAAATTAAGAGAATTGCTGTCACTTTACCAGGACAAAGTTTGGCTTTGTAATTTTTCTTCTAAAAATAGGGTTACATTGCACAGCAATTCTTGGCCAGTCAGCTATATCAACACATCAACAGATGGGGTAATGGCTTTAAACTAAAAGAGGGTAGTTTTCTATTAGACATTAGGAAGAAATTCTTCTCTGTAACAGCGGCGAGGCCCAGGCACAGGTTTCCCAAAGAAGCTGTGGCTGCCCCATCCCTGGCAGGGTTCAAGGCCAGGTTGGATGGGGCTTTGGGCAATTTGGGCTAGTGGAGGCTGTCCCTGCCAATGGCAGGGGGTTGGAGCTAGATGATCTTGAATGTCCCTTCCAACCCAAACCAGTCTGTGATTGTCTACGATTGTGTGATCTTACTTTTTTCTTTTTTCTTAAATGTGTTGTAAACACTAGCAGTCTATTGTTCTTAAATGCTAGGGATATAAATAAAACAAGATCTTGACAGGAGGGAAGCACATTTTTTATTAAAACTGAAAGAGTTGGAAAATGTGTTCAAGGCTTTGGCCATACTCAAATCTGCAATAAGGAGTAAAGACTATTAGGAAAGAAAAGTATAAAGTTTTTGTTTGATTGGTTTTACAATGCTTTACCTTTTAGAACATCGCTAGAAGCTCTGGCTTGTGGTTGAACACAGTGAAAAGAGCACATCCACATCTCTTGTACAGTGCCTTGGATTTCTGTTTTGAATTAATATTGGAGTATGTATTGAAAGTAAAAACTCTAATAACTGGAAAATAAACCAAAATAATCAGATATGAGCTTCAACAATATGAACCTCTTATACTGAGTGTAAGAGGCTGTTTAAGGGGATTTCTGTTCATCATTCTTTATAATTCAGTGTGATATTGTATTCCATCACCAGCAGCTTAATTTATTTCTTTCACCATCTGTTCTTTTTTTTTTTTTAATTTCTTCTGCCATGCCAAACAATCAATAGCGCTCAATGAACAAAACATAGCTATTCTGTAATTGAACTAAACTGGTTTAATGCTGTTGTTATTCAGAATGTTTCTTATACTGGTCTTTCATCTAAATAACCCTTTTGTTTTCTATAACCTGTAAAATTTGAAACAGAAAATAGTGTGTGTGAGCTGCTAGTGCCAGCACTTTTGTAGCTATTACTTTATGATGCATGTATCAGTTGGTTCTCGAATACAGGCAATGGCTAATGCCCAGTAATAAGTGTGGGTACCCTTGCCACATCTCTGTCCAGCTCCCCTCGTACAGGGCAGGCCAAACTACTTGCACAAACACAGACCGATAGTCAAAGCACTTTCCATGCCAAGCCATATTAATCTAATGATATCTCAAAACGTCCTTGCATGTTCCCTGAACCACCAAAATAATTGCGTAAGTTTTGTGAGCTCCGAGAACTGCAACTGTGCTCTCATTAACACCTTAGTTCCTGTGGAGATATAAATATATATGAGTCTTCAGAATACAAAGTTTTAGATCAGAGCACTTTGCTGAATGCAGGACCAAATGAAAACCCAAATCAGTAGTACAGAAATTCTCTTGGGGGTCTGAAATAAAGAAATTGTAAGAATCACAAGTGCCTGTTCACCAAGGTGATGTTCATCCATCTGTGGTAGGTTTACATAAAGGACTTCATGCCACATATCGCAAATAACTGATGACAAATAAGGGTTTAGTAACCTCACACTGGAGCTTCAAAACTGTGATCATGCCTCTAACCTAAATAGGAATAGGTTGGACATAAGTAATTTAGCCATTGAAGTCCTACAAAGCACTGTGGTATTTAGGTCGGATTTAACATTACATTGTTAAGACTATATAATATATAATCTCAACCTTGTTGCTTCTTCTACGTAACATGATGTCACCAAATTTCATTTGTGGTATCATGAAGTCCATATTTTCATCTGAGTAGTTCTAAGAGACGCAGAAATGATGGAGTGTATGAGCAGCCAAAAAATGCTGTGAGAAAACCCTTATAGTTCTTAGGAGAGTAGGTTCATGCTCTTCTGCATAAGAAATAAAGGATAATAAAATGTATTTTACTATGGAAAATATAGCTAGCTGCACAGAATTCCTTTGTATACGCACTACAATTTAATACAATTCTTTCTTTCTACTGAATACTATTACTATAATTCCAGGAATTATGTTGAATTTCAGGTTCATATCCCAACTGTACAATTCAGGATATGCTTCAGACCTGTTTATTCAAATAATTTTATTCAGACTGTGGCTAAAGTAAACAGAGAAGCAATTTGAAGAAACTTGATGCAGGTTTTTCTGAAAGTCTAGTAGACATAATGATTAATATTTCCAGGAAGGCTGATGATTAGACAAAATAATGGTATAGAGAAGAGCTTTCAGAAAAAAAGGGGGAAAAAAAGATGGAAAGGAGCTCTTACTGAAAATTGCTGGTAACCTAAACCACCTGCAAAAATACAGTATTTTCAATAGAGGCCCTTAAAGTTAAAACAGAAGTGAAAATTATTCAATTATTAAATTAAGGATAATTGAGAGATAAAAATAATGTGATTGATAAGTGGCAATAGTGTGCATGCTGTTTTTTCTCTCCAGTTTCAAAGAGAATATGATATTTGTTGATTCATTCAAATGCATGTGTTGAAAGACAAAAAAACCCCAACAACTTAGCAGGAAAAATATATCATGGCTTTACACAATTATCATTATAAGATGTAGCTCTTTGTCAGCTACCAATTCATCAGCACTGAGAGTGCTTGCTTTCTGCACCTAACAACATCCTCATGCTAACAGTGCTGTTTTCTCTTGAAGTCTCATTTATCTTCCTACACAGGTCATTAAAGTTTGAACCTGCTTGCTTGAAGTTGTGTCTCTGCTTGCCACTTTCTCTGTAACCACCCCCACAGTGTTCTTGTGCTCTCGAGTTCTCTTTATTTCAAGAAGGCATCAGCAAAGGTACTCACGCTTTTGCTCATAGAAAACTGAGGAAAATTTTTTGGTTTAGTTTCATCTGAGTTTATAATTCTAAGAAGTTGCAGTAGTTTTCCCTGAAGTATAGGAGCTCACTTTTAATGGGGCTTGACAAGTCTTTGTCTACTCTCAGCTGCATAACATACAGTACACACACACAGCCATTGTCTTGGATATTTGCTTGCTTTGCTAGCTCACTGGTTTGGTTTTAGGTGTCTATGTGCCATGACAGAAAACCCTAATTCATTATCATGCTTGCACCTTCCTACTTGTGGAAACAAGTTTACCATGTAGACTGCTGCAGAAGTGGTGGGTTATGTCAAAAAGAAGGTTTGAACAGCAATGTGAAAAGTACACTTGCTGTGAAAAAGAGAATACAAGTAACTGTATGGGAAAATGGATGTCAGATATGTCCATGTGATCCTAAGCCTTTGGCTTTCTCCTGGTAACTGGTGTCAGTGAGAAGGTGTGACTGCTGTAGAATCACAGAGTAATTTAATTTGGAAGGGACTTCTGAGGGTCATCTAGGTTAACATCCAACCCCTGTCCCAAGCAGGGTTGACTAAATCAGGTTGCTCAGGGCTCTGTCCAGGCAGCTTTTGAGTATCTTCAAGTTGGAAATTCTACAGCTTGTCTGAGCCTCTATGTCGGTTTTGACCACTACCAAGATTTGCTGTGTTGCCTCTTGTGCTGGCACTGGGCACTTCAGAGTCTGCATCAGCCTTTTCTGCAGGCTTCAATTGCGTAGTTGAAATCAGCAATAAGATGTTTCCTTAGCAGGAAATCATTATCAGTGTTTAAGGCTTGGTACTCAATACACTCTAGCAAAAAAAATTGTACAAATTATAGGAAATTGGCTAGTACAGAAAGTGCCAGCCCAATTTCTGACTGGGATAGAATTATTATGTATGTTCAGTACTGGTATACTGACTCCTGGATGTCATACAATAAATTCTTTGACCTAAAAGCATACAGCATTTAATTTTAATATATTTTTATATATATTTATATTCATAAAAATGTAACTGGATTCCTTGTAAAACCAGAGGCATCTGAACCTTTTTTAGTCTTCCTGCATTTCAGTACCACCCACTGTGTGTATTGATTTCATGCTTTTTTCTACTATTGTGCTACTACACTTACTTGGCACGTGATTGTTCCAAATAATTGGCTCCATATATCCCACCTCAGGTTCACATAGATTATATATATGAGATTTGATTATTCTGGCAGCTGATGGGACTGCATCTGGCTTCTGGGTAACATCACCTCTTCCTGCACCCACATTGGATGGAGTGAAACCAACGTTTCCTCATTTCCTTATTGCTATCATTTTGACTTCTCTGTGTACAATATGACTTTTGATACCAGCACATGAATAACAGTGTGGACAGTAAGGTAGAATATTTTGTATAGGGGAGCTTAATTCTTACAGTTTTCTCATTTATTGCACTGCCTAGTTAGCTAAAATGAAAATAAATCTTATTAATGGTAAAGACAGGTTTGTTTCTCACTGTAGTTCAGAATTGTGGAGATGCTGAAGGAAAACAGCTGGTATAGACAGACACTCCAGTAAGTCAAGAAGTTGAGGAAGAACATCTGTAGGAGAAAGAAGAATATTTGATTTCAACAAGGCAGACATAGCAGTGTCATCTGTTCTTCTTAGCCAAATGACTTAAGAATAATTCAAGAACATTTCTATATGATGTGCACTTTAGAAAAGTATGTGGGAGTAATTCAGAGGAATCTGACCAGGCAACTGAGTGTTCTGCTCTCCTCCACATGAGTGCTTATTAATTACAGGTTACTGGAACAGGCCAAAATGCATAGCAAAATCTAGCTTCAGTGGCACATATCTTTAAATGTGGTAGAGAGGAGCTCAGGTGTGCCTTATTAGAGCTCTAAAAATATTGCATGCTCAAAGCATTCCAAGATTTCTTGGCTTTATGAGACCACATTTGGCACACATCATGTAGAGTCAGGCTTTATTTCCTCCTGCCTTCATTTGATATCCTTTGTTCATGAACTCAGCTAAGAATGTTTGTCTTTCCTGGAACCACAGTACAATTTTGTTTGGTAAAAGAACTTTTACTCACTAGCAATTTGCTTTTTATAATATCTATCTGTTGAAATTTCCTTTTTACTTGGTAGAGGAATCACTTGAAGAGCTATGAAGATTCCTAATTTCTGCTGTGATCCTAATGATGATGTTAGTTCATGCCCTACTCTGTTAAAAACAGTAACAGATTTTGATTTTGATCAGTCAGTCACTTCACATTTTTTACCATACCCATGCAACTTAATCTCCATGATTACCAGGGAAAACCAAGCAGCACTTTTGTTTGGTTGGTTTTTTGTTGTTGTTTGGTGGGGATTTTTTTTATTATTATTATTAGTTTGATAATACAAGACTCCTTGGGACCTTCTCTAGATTGTTGATACAAGCCAAGTCAATGCCATACTGCTGAAATACATCTTTGTTCTGTCTATCCTAGGTAAAATAAAGGCTGGGTCTATAAGGGCTCAGGCTTTGAGAAGCCCTGTCTCTCAAAAATTTTCAGGACAACTATATGGGTACCAGTCCTCTATTTTGTTTAGCATTGCATTTATCAGATGCTGCAGGCTTTTGAAAAGTCTCTTGGCAGACAATTTTCCAGTGCTAGCATCCGTGGAAAATGATGGTAGAAGCATTTATTAACCTTGAATAAATCTGTTTCTTCAGAACATCTCTCTCTGATTGTTGCTATGAGCCATGGTTCTTCCTCTCAGCTTCAGAGTCTATCTGTAGTCTAAGCTGTCAAAGGAATTTAAGACTGGTTGAGCCTGCTCTTCCCTGTATATCTGTGTGTGTGGGAGTCAGAAGAGGGTGAGATCATTCGGTGCACAGCACAGCCCCAACAAAAGACTCCTGGCTTACAGGGTCTGAACTCACACTTGTGGGTCTAACACACACACCAGAGTGAAACTGCCAGAAAGAGCTCCTTCTCAGCTGTTCTTTTGCTAAGTAATTCTTCTTTTGCTATCTCTAAGGTAACTGGGTTCTTTGTGGTTTTTATCTTTCAGCACATCAAATGTATCAGATAATAGTTAGAACAATAGGAGATGCGCTGCTGTGTCAGCATGTGGGCTGCAAACGGAACAAAAGAGTCTTCTTAAATCCAGTATGTTCTGAAAAAACAAAGCAGCAATGTTCAACCATGCAGTAACAGGCCATAAAAGGAAAATGAGTTACTCTTAACACTGCAGTTCCTTTGTCTTTCTATATCAACATTCCCTTGTTACTTAAATAGCCATAACCTATTACAGTGTTAACGCAGTAGCTTTGTTAGTTTTTTTTTTCTCCATTCTAACTCAATGATGAATGAACTTCACTGTTTCTCCAGACTGTTCTACAAAATAGACTATGAAACCACTAGCTGTGTTTTAAGTCTCCCTTTGCTCCTTGTGGCTGTGGTGCACATGCTGTCCAGCACCGACAGTGAGACTTGGAGAATGCTGAAGTCAAAAGGACAAAATTTTTTTTAGATTGTTACCTAATCGTCATTAAGGTGCCATTTACCTATGTCACCTTTGTCTGATATTTACCACATTGTCTCATGAAATTTTTTTCCACTGGGAATTTCATGTAGTAATGTAATAAATGGAAACAGCAGTAATAACAATGTGGTGCATTCCTTCTACCTGAAAACTAAATTTAAAGGAAGGACTGTTTTGTAAAAAGATATCAATCCAGACAATTATTGCCTGTTCTTATTAGCATGATTTGTAAATATTTTTACTTAAAAAGAGATTGTGTTGAGAATATATGAGAAGATGGCAAATGAAAACATGGCTATTAGGTGAGCTACATTTACCTCTGAATTCTTGCATCTGACATGTCTAACACAACATTTGGGGCTTCAGTCCTCTCTCTTCCAATGAAAGCTATGGATCCTCATTTCCCTGGTAATGCAGAAGCAGTAGTATTTATGCTCTACTGTATTCCTCAATTGCTCTACAAGAATCAGTATGTGCCATATCTCCTGCTGACCATTTGGTTGCTTTCTGTTATTGCTTACAGTAAGTAAATTCCTACCCTCAGGGATACCTCAAGAAAAAACAGCTTTAAGAGAGATTAGTGAGTTTGATGGTTTGTTTTTTGTTTGGTTGGGGTTTTGTTTGATTGGGTTTTGGTGGGTTTTTTTACAAGAGAATATGCCCTCTTTTTTTTTTTGTTGTTTTTTTTAGGTCTTAATTTATCAACGTTAAATCAATACACTTAATTCACAGGAAAAAAAAATCTATCAGAAGGGACAAATTCAACATCCTGCTTGAATCAAGACTGTATTCAGAATTATGTCAGGGGGGTTGTGTCTGATTCAGTCAGGTTTTGAAGATTTCCAAGGATGAAGACTCCATAATCTCCCTAATCATTGTTTCAGACAAGAGGTTTTTCTTTATATCCCATTCAGACTTTTCCTGTTGCAACTTGTGCATGTCATCTCTTGTCCTTTCACTGTGCACCTCTTCCAGGAGTCTGATTCTTTCTTCTTTATAATCCCCTAAGAGGTAATTGAAAGCAACAATTATATCACCCCTTAGCCATCTCTTTTTTTCCATAGACATTACTTGCTGAGGCATACTAAGTTCCAGTCTTGTCATCCTGTGTCAGCCAAAAATGTAACTCAGCAGTGCTTTTCCCCACGGTTCAGGTCAGCACAACTGCAGGACTTTTGTTTCTTCACATCATGGAGATATGCCACAATTTGGACAGCGCAAAGAAGCTTTTAAACATTTCTTTCCATTTTGAAACACACTTTGCTGTCCAAATAAATGACTGAGAAAGAAACTCATGTCCTATTGTTTATTAGAGTGTGGCTAGATCTTTGCATGAAGGATAAAACACTGTGCAATTAGTATTATTAGCTGTGAAAATAATAATGCTTATTAAATTGGTATCTGATGTACCTGGATGATAAATTTTCTTCCACTCTCTCATACAAAATGCTCATCTTCATATTTACACTCCATGGGTAATGGTAGTGCAGATAAACATTTCAGTGAATCAGACTCTGGAGTGGAAGGATTGGACACAATTAGAGTATTAACATTAGATAGTAATTGCTGGCATAGTTAAATGTTGGTTTATTTAAATATAGCCACCAAATTATAATGGGCTTTAATGAATAGGAATGAATTGTGCTCGTTATGTTCAGTGAATACTTAGCTATATCCTTTATGTAAACATCCTACTCACAGTAATCCAGTAAAGACATAAGGTAGAGTCTGTTTATTTTAAGAGGTAAACCACTCAGAATTATACAGGAATTAGGGTGCGAATGTGCATACAGAGGTTTCTGGTGTGAAGAAACTAAAGGTTGTGCATTTCACTTTGCTTTCACTTCATGGTAAGATCTACCTAATAATAAACCAGTCGATATTCTTGATTTACAGAAATATTTTAATGTATATAATCTAGATCAGGAGTTAAATGCCATTAACTTCAGTGAGAGATGAGTGTGTGCTGAGTTTTAAGACTAGAAAAATTCATGCACTTATTCATACCAAGTGCCTAATTACTTGAGCACTATTTAAACACTCCTGGTGCTGTCCATGATGAATCTATGGGTTCTGTTTCTCATAACCTGGAATAGTTTGGACTGAAAGTTTACCTGCTGAGCATCCTGTTTCTTTCTATTTGAAATTTTTTGTCCAACACAATCACTTCTGGATGGAAAATTGTCTCATAAAGCCTGGACTACGACTACCACTGGGTTTGAATTCTAGAGAGGGAACCTTGCTCTTCTCACATTACCGGAGGATCCAGGAGTTTGTTTCATACAGGAGTTGCAGCAGTCCCTGGCAACCTTGATTACACATTTTAAAATTTTTTTTTTCTTTTTATCTGTTATTACTAAGGAACTTCTTTTTCCCTTGATGCACAAGATGAGCCTGGGTAAAGCAGCAAGTTAAGATCAGAGTTGCTTGCTGTGTATATCACCCCTACTTAATTTATTGCAGAATCTGGCATTTATGTGATGAGTGAGGCAGGGGACAAAAATGTTGTGGTACTTGATTCCTCTCCTGTATATCTAAACTCTTGTGTGGCTGCTCTGTCACTCCTGTGTGCTATGTTCTAGATGGGTGATGTTTCTTTTGCAGATTTAAATGGGATTTGATTAATTTAATTTAGGTTCTTAAATTTAGGCAGACCTGATCTCTTTTTGGAGATCCTCAGGGGCTCCTTGCAGCTTCCATCGACCTACATAATGCCTATTTTAGCCAAAGTGCTTCATGACATAACTGAACTTAAGCCCAGATCAGATATCGAAGTTAGGCATAGTGCATACCATCCACTATTTTAGCATTATTCTGAAACAGAGTTCTCAGCTTGAGAAACAGTAAGACATGCATATAATGAAATATCACAAGGGCAAGTGTAGGGTCTGGAGAAGAACAGCTCCAGGTACCAGTATAGGTTGGGAACAGATCTGTTGGAGAACAGCAGAGGTGAAAGGGACCTCAGGGTCCTGGGGGACATCAGGATGACAGGATGACCATGAGCCAGCAATGTGCCCTCATGGCTAAGAAGACCAATGGCATCCTGGGGTGTATTAGAAGGGGTGTGGTTAGTATCTTGAGAGAGGTTCTCCTCCCCCTCTACTCTGCCCTGGTCAGACTACACCTGGAATATTGTGTCCAGTTCTGGGCCCCTCAGTTCAAGAAGGACAGGGAACTACTTGAAAGAGTCCAGTGCAGGGCCACCAAGATGATTAAGGGAGTGGAACATCTTCCTTGTGAGGACAGGCTGGGGGAACTGTGTCTCTTTAGCCTGGAGAAAGGGAGACTGAGGGGTGCCCTCATCAATATCAATAAATATGTAAAGGCTGAGTGTCAGAAGGACACAGTTAGGCTCTTCTCAGTGATGTCCAGTGATATGACAAGGGGCGATGGGTGCAAGCTGGAGCATAGGAGGTTCCATGAGAACATAAGAAAAAACTTTTTCACCATGAGGGTGACAGAGCACTGGAACAGGCTGCCCATAGGGGTTGTGGAGTCTCCTTATCTGGAGACATTCAAAACCCACCTGGATATGTTCTTGTGCGACCTAATCTAGGTGATCCTGCGCTGATGGAGGGATTGGACTAGATGATCTTTTGAGGTCCTTTCCAACCCCTAACTTTCTGTGATTCTGTGAACCAACACCAAATCCTATTTTCCACAAACCATTCTCAACTCACGTGAGTTAGACTAAGGCAAAGCAGAAAATTCCCACTGCCTATATTTTCGCAACAGAGATCATTGCAAAGCATGTCAGTTTGAATATTTAATCACAAGATACAAAATGTAGTTAGAGCACTCTGCATAGGAATGTTACCGAGTGACATCCATTGGGAGCCTGTGTTTTAGCTTAAAGCACATACTTTTTAAAAATTGTTTCCGAGGTTATAAGGGTAAATGTTTTGGAGGAAGTTCCTGAAAACACAGGTCCTGTAGGAACCATACCCTTAATCCATTGGCTTGATTCAGTTTTCAGCACAATCAGTAAAATCCCACTGCCTTTGCTTGGCTTTGGATTAGACCTCAAGGGTCATGAACTAGTTGAACTAAGCAGTGGAGCAGATGCAAGCTTCCTCAACTTGTGGACCTTTCTACCAGATTTCTGTTCAAACTTGTTAGCATCTGAATCTCAGGAGTGCTTTCTGGAATATACATCTGCAGAAACTAGCATATGCAGCAAATGTGTCAATTATTGTCTTAAATCTCAAAGCTTATACTTCTAAAAAGGACAATAGCAATTTTCCTTTTAGGGAAGTGAGTACTACATTCATATATATAACTCCAAGCTTGAAGACCTCCTCTTTTGTAGGGTGTTTATGCACTCCTTATTTAGCTGTCGTACAACAGTTTAATTAAGCAATATGGCACTTAAACTGTATCCAGCCACCATGGTCAGGGTACTTTTCCTCTGACCACCGTGGAGAGTTGGCTGTTCTAATTTCATTTGTTCAAATTAATGTGTTAACTCCCTCTGAGGAGGTAAGTAGTGTGTCACAGCTTGAAGCAGGACCTCTGCACACGAAATCTGTTTAGTTCATAGCAGGGTTCAGGCATGCAAATGTTGACATTTTGAAATTGTTTCCCCAGTAGGTCAAATTAGTATTAATGGCTACAAAAAGAAAACACATCTACCCTGATGCCTTTCATAATTAGACTAGCTAGAAATAAACCCAAATGTTTGGCATTATAGTAGAAGCCATGTCAGCTGCTGCTGGAATTACAATTTTTTAAGGAAAAAAAATAAAACTAACCAAAATGCTTTATCTTGAATATTTATTCGACAGTACAGGAAACAAATTATTTCAATAACTTTTGAAAACTTTGGAAAAAGTAGTTTGTTGGTTGTAAGTGGATTCATAATGCTCCATGGAGGCTCAGGATTCAGGATGGTGAGATATTCATCCTTGAAGATTTTCCAATATGTATGTGTCAATAGGAAACCTATTCATCATCAAGACAAGGAGTCATTTCCCCACCTATTTTAGAAGTACAAATGCCGTCTGCAGCAGAATGTCTTGATGCTGCTTTGTAACATCTTTCTTGGGTATTGTTCAGCCTCCAAACATAAACATGTAGAAACTTTATTGTGATGTTAGTTTATTCCAGATTTAATCAAAAACCCGCTAAATTATAAGAAGTTTTATAGACACCATTAGTACACTTCATTTTAAGATTTTAAGTTACATCCGCAGCTGCTGTAAATAAACTCAGGTTTACTATTCACAATAGGGCAATAGTTATAACAATTTATATCAGTTGAAATTCAACTTTTTAGAATTTCTTTTCAACCACTCAGTGTTGCTTTAATTTGAAAACACTGAATCAGTGTCCTGTTCAATTTTAGGTGAATTGCAGTTTTAATTCCACCCCCCCCAATCTCTGGAGTATACCATTAACCACAATGTGTTAGTGTGTGACCATTGAGGAAAAATGTGAGTTCTCCTTTAACTTTCATCAGGGGTTTTGTGTGAATGTTCCTCATCTGTCAACAGTGACTCATGGTATCTTGGATCAGTGTGGGCATTTGGAAGGCTGTACAGCAGTTGACATACATATACACTTGAATATTGCACCCAAAGGAACATTCTTTTGGAGGGAAATTAGCAGAGTAACCAGTGGAGCTGCTGAGAATGAATAATATCATTGGGTCTGGAAGGGTAAGTGGAAAATGCCCTGCCTTTTCCCCAAAAACATTCCAATTTTTAATGTGTCCTTTACATAAACCAAACTTATGCTGAGGCTACACAACCTTTGTAAGCAATTCATTAAACTTATTGTGCAGACATGGCAATTTGGTGCCAATGGAGAGTGTTTTCTGAATTCAGGTGAAAAATGGTCCTGTTTTAAATCACTCAAAGTGCAAAGAAATGTAGAGTGTGAAACAATGAACTAAATTAAAATTCACAGTACATTTTGAAGAAATTGTTAAGTTTTTGTAATTCTTATGTTACATAGTAAAGAAAAGAAGCCAAACTCTGCTTTCCTATTCAGTGTGCCTGGGATATTTAATTAATGCCTTCAGTCTAGAGGTCATCCTCTTAAGGCTTCTGTCCTGACAGGGATCGAAAGTAAATGATGTAAATGTGATCTCTGATCTGTGTCTTGGTAAGAAAACTGCAGTTTTCTGGCTGGAGAAAAAAAAAAAGATTGATACGCCACTGGAGCCTCAGAAACATAAAACTTTCATTATTTATCTTCCTGGTTGCAAACTTTATGCCTGGTGCTAACACTGAGGATAATGATGCTATTGTGTTGATTCAATGAATAAACTATCATTTATTTAGATTGACAAGACACCTAGAATCAGTACTGTGGCCTCCTTTGTCCTAGTACAAAGATTGAGGAAAAGAATAATAATAATAAAAAAATAAATAACTGGGAACAGATGAGGTTTTGGCATGTGTGGTGGTTTTGGCCCTAACCAAAGGCCAAATACCCACCAAGCCGCTCGCTCACTCCCCCCTTCATCCGAAAAGGGGGAGAAAATAGATATTAGGAGGCTTAGGACTTGAGATAAGGACAGAGGGATCACTCTCCAATTAGTGCAATGGGCAAAACAGACACAGCACAGAATAAAGGAAAGAAAAAGGTTATTTATTACTACTTACTACAACTACTACACCCAGTGAACCGGAACGAGATAAGAAGCGGCCAGGTCTTCAAGCACCTTCCCCCCACCCCTCCCTTCTTAGCAAACTTAAAACTCATCCCGATTTTACTCCCTTCTTCCCCCCCCAACATGGCGCGGGGAGGGGCAGGGAATGGGCCGTGGGGTTCCGGTGATTCCCAACAAGCTGCTTTTCTTCCCC
>VZTU01018797.1:49842-71110 GCA_013400835.1 Zapornia atra
GCAAAGTCACAAGTCCCTTGGCAAACCTGCTGAGGCGTGGATCAATCTTCATAGGGCATTGTTGTCTCTGCTCCCCGTCCTTATCCATGGGCTTTGGGGGGACACCCGTTTCACCATGGACTCCACCACAAGCTGCAGGGGAAACTTCCTCTTCACATTCTTCATCCCCCCCTCCTCCGGGCCTGGCCTTGGAGTCTGTGCAGCTTGTTACATCTTCTCACTCCCGCTCCGGTGGCAAAGTGCGCCTGCCAGCAGTTTTTTTTCTCCTATATGTGATTCACAGAGGTGCTATGACCAGCTCTGATAGTCTTGGTCTCAAATTTGGCCTTGAATGTACCAGTGTTTTTCAAAACATGGGGCTTGCAGAAAGCTGTAACTGCAGCCTACAAGAGCCACTGAAGCAGCAGTTACACCAAACTGCAACAGCATGGTAGGCAGTCACACCAGCTTCTCCCCCCCTTTCCTCTCAGTTAATTTAATTGAACAAAACATTGCTTGGTGTTGTTATTTTTGGAAGAATATTTTCACTTTTTTGGTTGTAATTTCTGTGCATTTCACCTCTCTCTTACTGACATGTGCTGCAGAAGTCAGGGGGACACGTGGCTGGGCATGCTGCTGTTTGGCCATTTCAGCTGATGGCATCCAGCAGAAACCCGCTATGAGCTGGTTCAGGTGGGACTCGCTGAGTGTTCTTGGCGTCAAAACATCCTAAAGTTACTTTCTATTATCTTTGAATCCCCTTCAGAAGCAACTTTAAATAGACCCTGATGCACAAGGTGATTTGGTGTTCAAACAAATCCAACTCTATTTACATTGACATGTCTTTAAACAAATGAACTTGTGCTCTGAGGTCAAGCACCACAAAGTTGTATCCAAATCTTGACATGCATTAAGCCCAGCCAGACAGCAGGTGCTACCTGAGTGCTGATAATCCACTCACTTTCCCTCTTCCATCTCTACTGGAAATTGCAGATGGGTCTTTCTGGTGTTCACTTAAAAGATTAACAAGTTCACTTAAAGTAGAGACAAGTTATTTCAAAACAAAAGGTGCATAGAAGGAATTAGATATTGAAATGCTGTTAGAGGAGATGGATTCAATCAGCGTGAAATGATGATGTTTGCAAATATTTCCACTCACCCAGGGAGGCCCTAAAGGCTTAGGAGGGGAGATGGAGGGGGGTGGAGGATGGGTCAGGGAGGCCCCATTGGTGGCCACAGAGCACGGACCAGCTGAGAAGGGAGTGGCAGCAGCTATTTTACTCAATTACATTTCTTGTTTTGCATATCATCTTTTCTTCTCAAGACTCAAGGCATAGCTGCGCTTCTATCCACACGTGACTAGGAGGGAAATATGCTGTCTCCAACCACAGCCAAAGCAAACACATAACATGGAGTTTCCATAATAGGGATTCTCTATGGTAGAAGATAATTGGGTCAGGTCAATCAGATAGTGATAGTTCCCCAGAATACTTTCTAAGTCTCCTACAAATTGAATTTCAGGAACTTGGTGAGCCAGAGGCTGTGTCTCTAAATTTAATAGCCTTTTAAGGATTTCTTTTTCTTGATCTTATCACTTTGCCTCTTGAAACTATAAACAATTTTACCATCTACAAAAGCCCATGTCGAGAATTTCCACAGTTTAACTGTGTGTTTTGTGAAGTGGATTAAGACTTTTTTTTTTTTCTTTGAGATTTTTAAAACTAGTTGCAGCACTTTACACTGTAATTTCTTGGTGTTATCAGAATTACACTGGAAGTTTAACTTACATACTATGAAATTTTCAGCGGAAATACATTCTTCCCAGCTCCTTTGGAGTATGCCCAGCATCCAGAAAATGTATAGAAAAATTGTATTTAAAGTTTCTATTCAATTTTGAATCTAATAGTTAATTAGAAATGTTTTGTTCCTGGTTTCATCATGTAATAATTACAAAAACATGGAAAGTAGAACTACCTTGGTTTGTATAACCTGAAAAGAAATTTAAAACTTTGATAGAGCAGCATTAAGCATGAAAAAAATCATTTTGAGCCAAAAAATGGCATTGGGGGCTTTGGTAGTGTTTGATTATTAATTACATCTATGACATTTGAATGGAAAAGAAGAACTTTTTGATGTACAGAGCCTAACTTAAGAGATTAGGTACTACTTAAAGCATTTGATAAATAATGGTAACTAATTGAAATTTAATGGACACTGAATATATTCCACACATTGCAGAAGCACCAGGTTCTCTTATCCATGGTGTAATTACATTTATTTTCATTAGGGTAAATTAAGAGCAAAATAAGGCATCATCACTTACAGTATTTTGGCACTGAATTCTGTGCCAGAAAAGTCAGTGTGTAGAAGTCCCACCTATATTTTGCCATGATTAAAGTACATTAGCAGAGCTGTGTGTGCGTAAGCTATGCAGACTTTAACTGCAGTCACTGCTTTCAGCCCCTTGCTGAAATTCATCCAAACCCTCCCCTGTGGATCAGAAGAAACCAGAGTTAGCAGAAGACAGCAGGATGTAAATCCAGGCATGAATTTTACTCATCTGTTCTATTAACGAGAAAAGACAATTCCTCAAATAGCTGGATATGTGATCAAAGTGAAGGGTGGATCCCACTCTGCAAAAACAAATTTTAACAGAAGGAGTGTTGATAGCTATGTCTGAAATTGAAAATATGAGGTCACTGATTTGTACCCATGTAAGAAAAGCTGGACATGGTCCATCTAAGCCAGCTGCTATATAAAATATAATTATTTACCTATCAGCAGAACTACCCCAAATTCTATTTGCATCTTATTAATCACAGGACTTTGAAGAGTTGTTAGACTGACAGACACAAGAGTTTCATACAAGATTTTCAAATATAAAAAGACCTTTTTTTTGAAGTAGTTCAAACACATTTTCCATCATAAACCTGTCCCTAAAGTTCTGAAAACCCAGTAACTCCTTATTCTATTTTTCAATTTTACGTGTGCAGCTAAATTTCCAAATAAACCTGTTGTGGTTATTAACTAGTTCATCCTAGTAAATAATTTGTGCAATTTTATATTATCAGCTCAGAAGTAAAATAAAATACATAAAGAAAGACTTGTTTAATTTCAGACCAAATGTACCTCTGCTGCGTTTTTAAGCTGTAGAGACACTCTCCTGCAGCCTTCTATGAGTGAAAGAGCTCACACACTCACTGATGACTGACCCACTGCAGGTAATCCTCAGTCTCACACTGCCTTAATTTGGTATCTGCATCCTTCCTGGACATACCCCATGTGTCTCACCAAGAGTCAGTGGTAACTTGGTTGTCAAATGCCAAAGTCACACTTGAAAATAGAACCACTGGTCTTTTTGAAAATTTCCCCTGATACCCTAACAAACTTAGCACCTCATATTTATTAATTCTTTTAAAATAGCTCACTTCTTTTAAAGTACATTGGCTTGATATCTGAAACCAATATTTCTTTAAGACATAGAAAAAAGGTTAATACTCTTTGACCTGAAAAAGGTACACACTTGCAGGAGGAAGGATTTTTTTTTAATCACAACTGCAACTCCAGGTGTTGACAGTGTTCTTACTTTTGATTCCTAACTGTCCATGGTATATGTATTGTAGGCACTGACTGGATTTTGGACTTTCAGGTTCAATTGTTGAAGAAGAAATGATAGTGATATTAAGAGATTAATAAGGAAAAAAAAAATGATGGACCTCACTAGCTCTTCTGAAAGGAATTTTCTAAAACATCATGGTACTTTAAATAGTTTGTTGCTTAATAGTCCCCAAATATCTTGACAGGTTTTGACATTACTCGGACTGTTTTGTTTTGTTTTGTTCAGAAATAACAGTTCTTTGGAAAGTCAACTGATTTTAAAAATAAATAAATACCCCCCCAAAAAAAAAAACTTCTCAAATTGTAAAAACCAACAGGTAGACATTTTGTCTTTGCAGTGACTACATCTGACTTTCACTCATTATCATGATTATGACAAAATATAGTCATACCCTTTGACCTAACTGGAAAGTACCCTTCCTTCTTAGCCCAACTAACACCCTAGTCATTCACCATGCAGCTGCATCCAGGCACTGTTAGATTAATGGTAAAATCAATTAATCATTGGTGGCCTCTTAGCCACTGTTATACAACTGCATGGGTGAGTTTCAGGGTACCTCTGGTGTGTCTATACTGCAACATGATCAATATTTTGAGTAAGTAGGTGTGTTTATGGAGTGACAGTTCATTTCCTTCTTTGCTTTTGTTCTGTGATAAAAAGCTGAAAATCTGTACCTTATTTTTTTTTGGGAATGGCCAGTGAGTAAAATCCGCTCCACTCTACGCTTGGACCCAACATGTGGATAGGCCATGCATATGTTTGGACATGACAATCTTCCCATCTAGTCCTTGTTTGGCCAAATGAAATATGTTGTGCCTGGGAAAACAGCTATCAGTGCTGTTAGTCCTTGAAAAGTTGTTCATGCCTCTGTGATACAATATTTGCTGAGAGAAGTATGGTACTGTTTATAGATAAGGTAATCCTTGAAGTGACAACTACCCACAATTTCACCTTCTGGATAACCAGTACCTGTTCTTCTTGTTTAAGACTAACTTTCCAGCAATATCATACAAATGGTTGAGAATTGACGAACTGCTAATTAGATCAGATAACTGAGCTATTTAATGAATGGGATTTAGCTGGCTGTTTACCTGTACTAGCTCAGATGGTGCAATTTAGGGTGATGCAGTGCCACAGTGAGCTAACCAAACTCACTGAGGGTATTTTATCCAAGGTAGAGTGCTGAGCTGGTGTGTCTCCAGTGTTTCTACTATTTGAGTCAAAATGTTTCAAAAGTGTTCTCATTTGCTCAGTATTTTGCCATATTATTTTGCCACATTTTAGAAAACCTTGAGAGTGACAGATGTTGCCCATAATAGCTGGAGGCTTATTGGTACAATGTGTAATTTCATTCATTATTTCTCCTGAGCATTCCTTATACCAGCACAAATGGAAGGTACCAAAGGTGTTACCTCGCCAGATCTTAAGCTAGATAAATTTTCCCTTAGACAGAGAACTGCTTAGTAAAACCAGATCCTGGTCTTTTTTTTTTTGCCATCATATATTTCTGCCTAATTCATCCCCCCCCACACACAATGTTATAAGTAATACTTATTTTCTGTGAATTTATAATAATGGTATGCTTAGATACCAGTGAAATTCACAGTAAAATATGTGCCATAACCTTTCTTCCAAAGCCAAATTCATAATATGTGATGTTACAATAATTTTACAAATATATGAAATGAAGCTTTAAAGTCTTTGTTTAGCTTAGAGGTATTATCCCTCATGTTTTATGAGAAAACAAGAAAGCAATATGTATAATCTGGATTCACTTTCAGAGTTTGAAAGGATAAATAATGCAAATAATAAAGGGAAAACAGGTTGGCTTTAGAAATCTAAATGTTTTGTGTCTTTGAAATATCATGTGACCCCTTCAATTATTCAGATCAAGAACACTTTAAGGGCTGACATGTAGCTAAATAGTGCTGACATTAATGAGCTAAAATCTTCTCTCAGTTTTACAGTATAAAAAACATATGCATCAGTATTTTGAAGTCAAAAGAGTCCATGCTTCTGCCGGTGCAACTGAAACAAAACATTGGTGCAACATTCCTCCTTCCAAGTATCTGGTTTTAATCAAACTATACTCATGGCCCTCAAGTTTTCTTTGCTGCAGTGCAAGGTAGACAGGAGTGTTTCATTTAAAATTCTTGGTTTACATCATGAGCGCACTAAAAACTGTATATCTTGTCCTAGCTACTTCCAATTGATAAATTACAATGAAAACTGTTCAGGGAACTACATGCTTTTTCAGAAACAAAAGTTTTACAGCAAAAAAAAAAGTGGTTCTATTGCGGTTTTTTTGGGGGGGTGGGTGTTTTCTCCCTTCTAGTAGAGCTCAGTGAAACCAGGTGATTGGCAACTGTTATGATAAGGTGGATGAAGAGGATGAAAGCTTGGGCTGATTGAACAGCTGTGAGAGGCTCCATTCAAATTGTATTTTGATTACTGATAAGATAACCCTCTGTTTTCTCCCAGTGATTTATCTCATTCAAATTACAATAACACTGAATTGCCATCAACAACAAATGCTGTGTAGTTTCAAGTTTATTTGGCTCATAATATAGCAAAAAACTAAAGGTCCTGATTACAAAATTTTTCTCCTTACATTTCTAAAAATGGGTAAACCACTTACTGCACGATGTGAGGTCATACACTTTATAAACCTGCTTTTTGTTTCGTTTCAGATAAAAATGATCACTTTCTGATATATCCATAAGTGTAATTCTAAAACTATGTGAAAGCATAAATTCTTGGGGGTTTTAAAAATAATTTTCTGCATCTTTTTTTCCTCTGCTCCTAATATGAAATCAAATGCTCATTGGTAAAAATAATTTGGAAATCTTGGAACAGTTTGGATGTTACTGACAGCCTGACAGGTTAAAGTAAAAAAACCCCAAAGTTATTGTGATTATTTTTTTTCCCCCTCAGATGAAATATTAGACCCTGGATAAATTAACTGTCCTTTGTTTTTAACTAATTACTTTGTAGAAGTTTGAATGATACCATAGTCTGTTAGCAAGATTCTTGCTTCTTCTTAGAGTGAGCAGCTGAACCATTCTCCTCACTAAGGGCTATATCCTAAGGTCCCAGTGATGTGTAAGGTATGGATGAAAGTAGCTGAAGTATAAAGTAGCGAAAACCTGTGGGGGATTCCTCCTGTGGGAGGAAAGTTGTCCTTCAGACACTGGCATGTTACTAAGCATAAGACTTGGGATGAGGTCAAGCTCACCTCATTTCAGACACCTGAGGAGCACACCTCTGCATTCGTTCCTGTCAGCTTTTATAATACATGGAAATACCCCACTGAAACATCATCCTCTATGAGCATGGCAGCCATTGCTTCTTTCAGATGAGGAGCAGACTCACAACAAATCTGATGCCTTTCCCTGCTGGGAACCATGCCTGGTTTTGCCAAATAAGCTCTGCAGGCTAATGCCTTGCAGGAAACTTTCTTGATATCCTGCCAGTCCCTGCCTTTTCCTCAACTGCTTGACAGGGGCTGACTTTACCACCTACACTCAGAGTGATAAAATGGGGAATCTTCAAGAGAGGTTAGAAGTTAAAATATCTACTTCTTCCCTTGCATGGTAGAATTCGTGTCTTAGAATTCAGCAAATAATAACTCAAAGGGTAATGTCTAATTTATACCGGGGATTATTTAGACAGGTATACATGCTGATAAACAGAACAAGCACAATATGCATCTTTGTAAGCAACAAATGCATGTACAGACATGCATCCACCTGATACTCCATAGCCAAAGTAAAAGCCTGGCGAGAGAAGAAGGAAACGTTCTAGCATGACGTTGTGGGAGGCGCTGCTCACAATTCAGCAAAAACCCTGTTTGATGGCATAATAGGCATTGACTCATCTTTTATCTACTGCTAGGAGATACACAGCGAGATCTTATCATTGCTGGCAAAGGAATGAAGGTCGAGAATTTGTGTAACCAGCAACCCACTCATTTGATTCACAAGCGTGTTGTGACGAGCAGAACTGCCTGTATAATCCTGTCACCCCATGGAGTCACAAGTAATAGGACAGGGCCAGATCTGAATCCTACTGAGGAAACGGAGAGACCTTTTCTCTGATTTTTCTAGAAATCGATGTGGGCCTTTGGTCCTTATCAAGAAAAATAATCTTCTCTGGCATGTTATTTTGAAGTTATAACAGGAACACAGGACAAAGGTCACAAATCTTCTAACTTGTTGCATAGACAAATTCCCTCACTAAAAAGATCGTTTGCCTGGTAGTAGGTATGCAAAAAATTATTTTCTTTTGTTATGTTCTCCCCTTGACAAACTACTCTGAAGGAACACAGACATAGCGCCAGGTTTACAGTGGAATACTAACCATGGATGAAGCAAACCTCAGAATCTGTCTGACTGTATTCATCTTAGCTATAGCTGTGGTTTTCTGTCTTATTATTTAATCAAAAAAGTGTCACAAAAATAAACCAAATCTACATTCCTTGTGCATGCATATCTCCATGGATTTCATTGCAGGAATTTGGCCCTGTGTGTGTATACATACTATTCAGTTGTGATTCCATTAGCAAATTAAATAGCCATGTATTAAAGGGAAGGCAAGAATTAAGGACTGCTTTTCTTCTGTAAATTTGCCAGCTTGGTCTGGCAAAGTGAATTCTCTGACACAAGTTGGACTGGATCAACAGAAATGTCAGATTGTAGAAGAAAAGCCATGCAAAGTCTACAGAAAGGCACACTAAGAAAGGTCAAATACTTCAACTTTGGCCACTGACAGAGAAAGGAGAGTAAGGTAAAATGGGCAAGTCAGGACTGGGAATTGAAGGTGAAAGTACTGAAAAGTGAACTGGTTAGTAGGAGAATCTGGACCACAAAACTTGAGAAACTCAACCTTCAGCTGGTTTCAGTGATCATCACAAGTGAGAATTCATTATAATATGATGTTTTTCTAAGATACGGTGCATTTCAAACTGTTAGTTTTGGCTACCTGCAAAACTCTTGATAAATGTGGGAAGTAAGTACCAATAACAAAAGCAATGAATTCTTTATTACCTTCAAAATATCACCACCCACTCTGAATCTACCTCATACAGCATTTTATAGACAACACTACAATCATAATGTGCAGTGGTTAGCTTTATAAGGTTCATTCAGTCCTATTCATAACAACATGAATGACCACAGCCGAGGATGTGTCAAAAGGAGATAAGAAAATGCTTTTTGAGCAACTACTGAAGAAATGGTACTCGGCTGCAACATCTGGTGGAGTAATGTTACCATCTTTGCAATAAAAATAACTGAAGAAAGCATAGAGGAAATTAAAAAAAACCAAAAAACTTTACGTACAGATAACCATTATCTGTTTGCATTGGTCATGGATATGCCAACATTTAACAGGAACAGCAGCAACAAAAAATGGAAAAGTAATAGGGTATGCATAATAGACAGTATTAATTTAATCTTTTTTTTTCTTGACATTGTAGTGCAATCTTGGTTGTAAATCTTGGTTTATTTTAGCCCTGATCAGCCATGTACCTTGCCATCATGGCTGATAGACATTTAACAGAACTCATGGATGTCGGTGCCCTTCTAGCAGCATGCCCTGCGACTGCTGTTTCTGTCATTCTCTCAGTGATAGTCACTGGCTGGATACTGAGAAGACACTGGATGGTAAACACTTTGAAACTAATTAATTTGAGAAAGTGGAATACTTGATTTGTATTGATTAGGCAAATTCCATTATCTTGCTCTTCAGTAGACCATTCTAGAATTCTATATGAAGCAATATTCATCACTGAAGAAATACACGTAAATTAGAATAAACAACAGAGGAACTGCAGGGATTATTTTGTTTTTCACCTCTTAGTTCTGATGTAACTCAATCCTAACGAAATTAGTAGTGAATGAGAATCATCAAGACACCAATGACACTTTTCTTCTTAATCCATATTCTCAATTTGGTTCCTGATAAGGAGAAACCTGATTTCATATGATGTGAAATAACACTACTTGGAATATGTTTAGGTCTAATTTTGGGGATAATAGACCCTGGAAATCTGGTCGTTTCCTGCAAAAGTCAGTAATGGGACAATATGACAATACTGGACTAAAACCTAGGAGAAATGTCCTTACAGAAGACAACAGGGATTTAGGTTTTACTTTGATTTTAAATTGCAAGTTCACAAAAAAACCGCACACCAAAACTCACCAGTGTTACCTTTAACATTGTTCCATAGAGTCATAGAGAATTTAAAAAAAAAAATAAAAAAAAAATCCCTGCACAGCTACACCAGGTCCTTTAAAGTTACACCGTGGAGACATATCAACAGTGAAGATTGTGATGTAATTTACTCTTGGCCGTAATAAACCTTAGACTCCAATGTTATGATCTGGCATTTTTCATGAATATTAGGAAGAAAAGAAAACATGAATCACCATCAATAGATGTGAATACTTAGAACTCTCCATTAGCAAAATCATATCAGGTTTGTTTTAAACTGAGGAGCTGTGTACGTAACTGATGTTATTTCTTTTTATATCAGTTTTACATTTGCGTAACATTGACTTCAGCAGACATTTGTCTTTACACCACAGCCACAAAGGGCAGAATCATACCTACGTGAGTTCAAACCCAGAAAGATGAAAAAAATTACAAAGGTTTTTGACAGCTATATTATAAGAAAAATGATCAGATACAGATGACAGCGAAGCATTTCTAGCCAAGAGAGTTCCAAGACGAGTTAAGCAATCAATCATCTGCATCACTCACTATTCAGTGAGTCGACATTCAACATCTGAATCAGTCATTACAATGTAAAGAGAATTAGTAAAGTCTCTAACAAAATGCAAATAAGTGAACTGGAGGACAATGCAGTCAAATTCTAGAACTTGGCAGGAAGCCAGAAGAATTATTTTGACAAGACTGCTTGGGGTGATTTGATTTCTTCTTGTTAAATTTTATTTTAAATTAAAAAAAAAAAAAAAAGGAGCGATAACTTAAGTCTTGAGCAGTAAAAATTTTAAAAAGTATTCCATAACACAAATGTATAGCTGTATTTAGCCAGAAAAAATGCATAGAATAAGTAATAACATATAGTGCATTCTCTGACACTTTGCTACACTGTTATTAGTTTTTGCAAAGAATAATGTGACAAAGCAAGCCAGAATGGTACACAACTCAGTTTTATCTCTACCGTCCTTTACTATGTTGCCTACTAATTCTTGCCATGATTGAGTATCAGCCTGCTTCAAATTCCACCTGGTACAACTGAAAAATAGGTTTAACATCTATGGGACTACTAAGGTGCAAGTGTTGAAATTCTGTAAAATCATAAGTATCACTATTATGCAGGTCCAAAAAAGCCCCACCTAACATAATTCTTGTTCTGGTTAAGATAGAGAAGGGGGAAAAGGAAAGAAAATCAGTTTTAAAAGAAAATGAAGCAGAAGCCTCTGTTTTCACAGCGTCTTCCCCTTGAGTTTTAGCAGCACAAGGGGATGCTATTTTATACCCGCTCAGCAACTGGGTAATGGTGGAAAATGGTAGTCAACATGCTGAAAGCTAAGAAGTCATAGCAGGTAGCTGCTATGCTACTGTTAGGCAAATCCTAAACAGCTAGGCATTTGGCAGCTGCTTTGAGAGGAGGAATGGCTGTCCTTGGCTTGCACATCTGGCAAAACAAACGGTAGATGCCTGAAGATCTGGCTCTGCCCTCAGGCCATCAGCCCTTGGATCATGCTGTATCTACTCCTTTTCTCATCTGTCTTCATGGGTGCTCTGTGAAGAGCTACACTGGCATTGGTGGAACTGCTCCTGCTCCTAAAACTGCATGTTTGCCCCTGTACATCACAAGGTCAGGGCTTGAAACGTGTAGGATTTTTCATCACAGGGAAAGTTTCTTATTGATGACTTACTAGAGCAGGCATGCCTTGAAATGACGGAATTGATTTGGCTTTGGTCCCAAGATTAATGTTGGTAGATAGGATTAAAGAAAGAGTGTTGAGAGTGTTTACACAGAGGTTTATACCAATATGGTCTGTATTAACTTAAAAAAAAAAAAAAAACAAAAAAAAAGCCCCGTTTCAGGAAAATGTGCATGTCCTTGTTAA
This sequence comes from Zapornia atra, assembly GCA_013400835.1. Lineage (NCBI taxonomy): Eukaryota > Metazoa > Chordata > Aves > Gruiformes > Rallidae > Zapornia > Zapornia atra. Next base: position 61,543 of record VZTU01018797.1, read on the forward strand.
TGTAGATGAATAGTTAGGGGGATTCTGTGGATCCTTGTACATTAAAAAGTCCTTGTCCTTGGCAAGTGCAGTAGCTCTGTAGTGAGTATGAGAACTAGAGAAGTTTTCTTCTCCTGTTTTATTATTCTTGTGATTGATAAATACATAATTCCAAGCAAGAGAACAACATTCTGCCTGTCAGTAAATTGGGAATACAAAAATACCTGTAAGAATCACAGAATCACAGAATCGTAGGGGTTGGAAGGGACCTCGAGAGATCATCGGGTCCAACCCCCGAATAGATTATTTTATCTTTGCAACACATTATTTTATCTTTGCAACTAGTCATTCTTATCCCATTTCTCATAACTTAGAGGCCTGTATGAACTAGTTTTGTATGCTGGAAGTAGGAGATTTTGTGTTTAGTTGTGGTTTTTTATCAGCCAGTCATCCTCAGTTTTATCCTTGTAAGTCTCATTGAACAAAACTGAACTTTGTCCAAAAGTTGATGAATTGCATGAATAGAATTTTACCACCTGGAACCTCATACAGGGTTTTAATTGCTTTCACTGTTGTTTTGACTGTTGGTTGTGTAGAGCTGAATCTCCACTACATTGCTGGGACCAGGTACATAATGCTTTCACTGGGTTCTACTCCAGAAACATAAATTCATAAAATCAAATGTGTACAAGTCAAAATATAAGTCCATACTTCATTTTACCATATTAACAATGAAATCATTACCTTTATCTTGCAGAAATGTTGGAATCCAACAATATAATAAATTTCAATGGACTAGCTAATAGCTCCAGTTACCACACGTTCCTCTTGGATGAAGAACGCGGTCGGCTGTATGTTGGAGCAAAGGATCACATATTTTCTTTCAACCTGGTTAACATCAAGGAATATCAAAAGGTACTTTCATTCATGTTTTGTACAATGTAAACACATCATTTTTAATGTTGGAGAAATGTTTTTACTCAGATTATGCTGGGCATTGTATGAATTATGCAGTAAGTGTTTGGATGTCAGGAATAGTATTACAACAAAAACATTTGCTGATTCTATGAAGAGTAATTTATAATGAGCCTATAACCTATGGCTGTATAATCTCCAATATTTTTTTGGACTATGAAAAAGTAAATAAGTGAATGATCCAGCTGTTTCTCAAACAAGGCATACTTTCATGTTTACAGCTAAAAAACCCAAGCAACTATTATCACAGTTTACACAAAAGTCCTTCTTACTCTGTATTTTATAGCAGAAAAAAGAAGATGTTTTGGAGTTGGACTATTGATGTCTGTCCTTTAACTTGGCACCTGTAGGCACTCTGCTTCTGCTGCTTTCAAGCCAAAGTAGATGCAGCATTAATAAAAGAGGAATAGGTCCATAAAATTTTGCCATTCTTTATGAAGAATATAATTTTTCAGTAAAAGTTATCAGCAAATTAAAAGCTGACAAATGGTTCAGCTGTGTTCTTTTGTTGGAGTCTAAATAAATATTTTCATTTTTAATTTATTTTAATAAGATAAAATGATAGACAAGTAAGCAAAAAGATGGATGTTTGATTTGTTACATTAACTATTTTGACAACACATTTTAAAATCCAGAGAGTACCCTTTTATGAGAGATATATTGCTTCAATACCCAGGGATTATTATTTTTTTTTCTTGGTGTTCCTGACCTTTTGCCCGTTTGACTATTAGCTTCCTAAGATGATAGCAATAAATACCTTGTGTTTTCTGTTCAGAAGGAAGACAGGCTATTCATTTGTATTCTCCAAGGAAAAAGGATAAAAGGAAAACTGAATATTTTCTTTTCTATTCTCTTTAGAGCAGCTATAAAGGAAACTAGCTATTTATTTGAATTCTCTGAGGGACTGATAGCTTAATGTGCAAAACATCTGGAATAATTAAAGGAAAGAAGGTGTTTCCATTGTAGAAAACAGGTCTGTAGAATGTGAGGAATTGTATCTTACATAGTTATATAGTCACATACTTTTAGAACACTATTTGAAATTATACACAAATGTTACTATATCAAATAAAGAATTGCCTTTGGTAACATGGAACTGAATGTTGGCAACAGAGACTTAAAACTTAGACTTTAAATTTAAGAATAGACAAAAGGCTTAAAGAACCTGGGGAATTGCTTATTAAAGACAGGAGGATCATGGAAGAAACATCAAAGAAAATTACAATGCAGCCAGTGTTGCACATGAGTTCAAAGTTTGCTGGTTGTTGCCCCTACCATGTAAAAAGGAACTAGAGCTTCTGTCTAAATGCTGATGCCAACACATGAATCCAAAGGAACACAACTCAAAAAGCCAAACTTTCTAGTTTATTTAAATCACTTCAATTTATCTATCTTTTAAGACAAATTAGAGGAAAAAACTGTGCTTTGGCAATAAGGAATAAGAACACCTAGCCATTTGTTCTATGGATTAGAATACCGGTTTGTATAATATAGAAATATTTGCCCAAAACTTGAACTGAACTTGAACTGGTCCTTTTGGGAGACCACAGAAGTTTGGTTAATGTTTTTCAACCTAGTAAATTTAAATTTTCACATGTCTCTGCACATTTTAAGCTGAGAATAGAAACAGGAAGTAGCAGGAATCCTTTGAGAGAGAATGTGCTCATAAAATTTTCAGCCTTATTTTATAGACTTAAGATGTTTGATTGCTGTTTGGATTTTATTAAGTTTTAAGAAAATTTTTAATTTAAAAATGTGGTTACAAATTGTATTTTCAAATGTCATATGCAACATCTCCTTCCATATTTTCTGTCATCCATATTATTATTTTTTTTAAATTTACTTTTGAATACTTCATCTTTTACTTTCTTTTAACAATCTATATTGAACACTAAGGCTGTAATCCAGACTTATGACCATTCATATTGCATTATCTGAGGGTCCCAAATGAATAGTCTGGCATTTTATGGGAAGATCATGTTTTATTCTATATGTAATTCCTAAAAGCTTTTAAAAAAAAACCATGAATAATTGACTGTGAGGGTCTCTGGATTTTCTCTATATGAGGTGAGATCCATTTTCTGCTAAGCAAACACTACAGTAAACCTAGGTTTAGGTTTACTTGTGTTAGGGTGACTCTGTAGGAACAGCATAAACATTTCTATTTTGATGGTGTGATGCTTTTCAAATACCATGACTTCTTTTAAATTATTTATTTAACTAAACCTAATAAAAGCATGAACTAATAGATATGCTGAAGAGGCAAACTCCTATTTTCTGATGCTGTAATTCTGACACAAAATCACATTTCACATAGATCCAATTTACTGTTAACAAGTACCTGCAATATTTTTCTCAGGGTCTCCATTCCTTTCCATCAGATTTAAAACAGTGGAAGAATACTCACTTAATGGAGAGTCAACCCTCTTATCATTAGTATTCAAGATTCAATGATGAGATTTGCACAATATAGACTATGTTTCAATACTGATTTTACTGTGACTCCTATTATCTCTATTTTGCTCCAACCATTTAATTTCTTTGTTGACAAACTTTATGGAAGAAAAGGAAATATGGAAAAGAATGGAGAAAAGAGAAACTGGGTAAAGACACTCTGTAGCATTTGGTCTGCAATTTGTGGTCATTGAAGCATGAAATAACACAATGTGATTTTTATTCTGTGTCTTTAGATTGTTTGGCCTGTATCTCATTCCCGAAGGGATGAGTGCAAGTGGGCTGGAAAAGATATTCTGGTAGGTACAATTTTTTTTAGCGTTTTTTTCCTTTATAAAATATTTTAAATATTTAATTATATCTTATTGTGTTAATTCCTAAGGTATTCTTCTTCCCTGTAAGGTCACACATCTGATCTTAACTTCAGTCTTGGGTTGTCTCAGCCTTCATATTCGAAATAATGAAATTTTGTCTTCATGACCAAAGGTTTCAACTTATAAATTCAGATAATGCAAATGAAATAGAGATTATCTACAAAAAAGAAAAAAAATCAACAAGAAAGAGAAAGAAGAGACTAAATACTAACCCTTGTATACTTGCCTCCTGATCTCAGGGTACATAATATTTTGACCTATTTTTGTCTGCTCCAGGTCCCAGTCCTACAGTGAGTTCCAAGAACTGCTTTCTCTTTGTGTCATCCCACTGGAATCAGTGGGTTTCCCTGAGCTCTTTCCTGCATGGAGTTCAGAGCAAGATTGTGGTCACAGTGGTTTTAACATTGTGCATCAGTTTTTGCTGTCTCAGGGAAGATGCACTTACATTAGGCATAATTTTCTGTACATTTTCCCTCATCCCTGTGTACATCTTATTCCCTGTATTTATGAGGTAGGAGAGACACAGCCAGTAGCCCCCAAATAACAGTTATTCCACGCTGATAATGACTGTCTTCTTTATAAGAACTATATGAGAAATGGGAAGACAGGGCTGAAGAAGGGAAAAAAAAAAGATAAAAAATACATGCATACAGTAAGCCAAACAAATACTTGCATAGCATAGCCAAATGGGAAATCATTGTGGTTGCCAAGGTGTAACAGAAAGTGGAGCTTGGCCTCGTGTGTATACGCTATTGGCCTGATTTTCAGAGATGATTCTGTAAAATATTCATAATGCCAACCATATGTCTCTAGAGAGCTCCATTTTAAAAATGTCCTAGGTCATAATAAAAATAGTTTCATCAGTCTTTACCTAGGCCTTAGTTGTCTTCATTGCAAGCCATTTGGGAACAGTAGAGGTGGATTAGGTAAAAGCTATGAAATAAGCTAAATATATGAAGGGATAGCTTAAGTGCCAGATACTTGGGCTATCTCATTACACAGAAATAATAAATTTAAATTAATCCATATTCATGTTTCAAAATAATTTTCAGGAGTACATTGCAAGGTGAGGACTAGAATATCTAATATTCCAGGATACGAAAAATAAGGCTAGTGTTAAAAGTCTTGAGCAAATTAACTACCTCACAGCTTGATCTTATGCTAAGTAATATGTTACTACATTACGTACATTTATGAATAACTGGGTTGGAAACCTAGAAAATTAATAGGAGAGTTAGCACCTGGAGTGAAAGTGTACTTTATATTTTTTAATAATTTCTTTACAAAATCACAACAGTAAGAAAGGGTATGTTTTATACGTTGGACTGCGCTGATTCCTATCCATTCAGTGTAAATAGAGACGCTGTTACTCTGGAGTGGGTTGGGAAGTTCTGCTTCCCATCCTCTCTGCTAACCTGGAGAGGACTATTTATACTGTAACAATTTTATTCACCTTGATTATTTTGCTTCCAACGGTATTAGGTCAGATAAATGTACTGATCACAAGTAAAAGGTGGAGCCCATACCATCCCCTCACACAGAGTGTGACCCTGGCACACCAGCTGCCTTCTCTGATCCTGTGCGTTCGAAGCAGTGCTCCCACAAGCTGGTGGGAAAGAGCAAGGCAGAACAGGAGCCTGGAGCTCAGGACACAGTGCAGCCCAAACTGAGGGTCACAGTAGTACAGCAAAATGTTCCTAGAATCAGATAATTTGTTTTCATAAACATTTTTCACATGTATGGGTTGTTGGGGTGGTTTTGCTTGCTTTTTTTTTTTTCTTTTTCTTTTTTTAGAGTTCTCCACAAATGTGGGTGAGAAATAAAAAAAAAAATGCATAGCTCATATGTAATGTGGGTCCAGTTTTGGCAGGCAAGTAGAAAGATGGAATATATATCTTGGTGTGTTCAGATCATCATCTTTAAATATTTACAGCTACCTATTCTTGCCATAAAACAGTGCGTTACAATGTATTTAATGTAACCTCTTTAACTGTAATTGCAGATAAAGATTACAGATAATTTAAGAAACTTATTATTCCTCCCTCATTAATTCTTTAAAGCCATTGTCACTACCTTGGGAGTGTGAAATATAAAGGCCATAAAAATAACTCAACAGACTCTTATTACAGGGAACAAGAGAAATAGAGGACAAATAAAGTGGTGTATAACCATGCTTGAGTTAATCTTCCTTTCAGCATGTACTGCTGCTAAGATAATAGATACTCTTCACTTGTGATGGTTCAAAACTTTCTACACGACAGTCTATACTTCTGCATCGAGGTCTTTGCTTTTTAAAAAAAAAAAAATTCAATTATTGATCTCCAGGGGAAGCCAGTGCTGAAAATGCAAGTCCCCACTAACAGCCCAGGTGCACTGCAACAGCTGCAGCGCAAGTATAACCCCAGCTCTGTCCCACTGCTAACCTCAGCTGTGACCTCCGAGATTTCCTCTCATAATTATAAGAGGTAATTTACTGTCGTTTTCACCCCTTCAGAGGGATTCCTTACACTGACACTGTCAGTCATGCCAATCTAGGCGCAGCAGGTTTGCAGCTCAGGACAGTCCACAGAGGATTTGAGGAGAGTGGCCAGCGTGGGCTGTTCCCATTCTCCTCATATCCCTTTCTTCTTTAAGCAGTCATTTTCAGTTCTGTTTCTTAAAGAGCTTAGTATATGTTAATTAGTTAAGCTTGCTCGCTGTATACATAGATAAACCTTTTTTTATATGGGTAAGCTGAGAAGAGAGGCTTAAAGACTCACCCCATCTATGCAATACTTACTTACACCAGGACTTCTCTGAGAGAAGTTAACTGCTACACTTTCCCACAAAATATAGAATTTTTTTCCAATAAAATTGTAATTACTGTCCCATGTAAGTACTTAGTATTACAACATATTTCCATTTCCTCAGTATAAAGTATCAGAAGCACCAAAGTAACAATGTTCATGAAAAATTAAGGACTATAAATAACAAATAAAATATTTGCTGGCGTAATTCAACTAAATGAGCAATTCTGTGAGGATTTTTTGCTATTCTGGACTTCAGTCTCTCATTTGATCTATTCTGTTTGCTATAAGTCCTGTGAATATTTCTCACGATTCCTGACCAGACCTTGGTAATGATCAAAGAAGACAAAGTCTCAATGGAATACTTCTCAGTTTTTATACTGAACTTACAGTACAGACATGTTGTTAGTCATATCCCTCACTAGTGAGCCTCAGTATTTTGATTTTAAGATCTCACAGGCACCTGGGACCCAGTAGAAACACATGGCAACCTCTGCATTACATGTGGGTTAAATAATAGGTAACTGCAAAACAAAACCAATCAAACAAAAAAAAAACCAACCCAAAAAACAGCTGTGGTTACAATTCCACTCTGACATTCCTGAGATGTCATAAACCAGCAAAGCAAAATTTGGGTGATTTACAAAAGTTGCCAGAAACACAAGTTAGTTTTTCAGGTAGGGGTAGAGTAGGGATAGCTCCTTGACTGGAAAGCTCATCTAGTCTTTAAACTATTAATTTATTATTGTTTTAAAAGTTTTGTCTGCTTTCTAGGCAGTTCATCTCTGCACTAGATTTGGCAGGAGGACTTGGTACACATTTAATGAGAGAAGTCACTATTAAAGGGTATGATACACTTCTATGACTTGAAAGCTTTAAAGATGTGTTTCTGAAGAGCACCTTAGGATGTTATTTTGAAGTGTGATTTGACTATATAATTTGTTTAGCCACTTTTAAAGATCCCAGCTCAAATTAAAATGTTGCCATGGTCCCTTCTGGCCTTGACATGTACAAATCTTTATTATTTCAATGGCTACTTCAACAAAGTCACATAGGACAAGCTATACGATGACAGACACGCACACTTTACATGCTGTGTGAAATCAGCTTCTCCCTGGACGTTTCTGGTGAGAAATAAATGTTGATACAAAAAGAACCACGTACTTTTACTTGGTACTGCCAAGCTTCTACATATGCTCTGTCACATGAACAGGCCAGGCAGAGCATTACACTTCCTTGTCATTCCCCTAAAGGCTGAAGTGCATCAGGTTGGGTGTGTATGTATCAGCACTGACTGCATTATAATTTATAAGAGATAAACATCTAATTGGGCTATTTAATTGTCATTTAATTTTACCTAGTTATTAACTTTCATCTGACTTTAACTGAGATTGACTTTTTTGTACTTGATAGTTCTCTTGGTGATAATTTGCTTTTTTTCTTTTTAGACTAGAAACCTATTCCAAATTAAGAAGCAGCAAGATTTTTTTTTTACACTACATGTGATATAGCTCTATTCTGTGCACGTTTCTTTGCATTTGAGTGTGGCTGGCACTTAATTATTGAGTTTATGGTTCATGCAGGTAGAATCACATGGCTGTAATTTAATTCACCATCTCATTTGTTATGACGATAATTTAATCCAAATATTATATGCCATCTCATCTTATGCTTCCTTTTAATTTTTCCAGCCCCTCCCTAAATAACAGGAATATTAGCAATTCCATAGGATAATAGATCTATCAGTCTGCAATGATTTAATTTGGAAAGAGAGAAGAAAAAGAAAAAGAGAAAAAGTGGTGGTCCCTCAGCCATATCTGGTGATACTTTGGAAAAACAAAGTTGGCAATAAATGAGCACTATTCCCTTTGACTTATTTTATTACTGATGTTGCCTTAGGGAAAATAGAAGAACATGGAGGCAGAAAGTAAAAGTAATTCTTTTCATCTGTTATTGTAAACAAAGATCTGAAGATGGAATTTGAAAATTCAATCTACAATGCTGGCTGGATCTAGAAAGCCTGCTTCTAAATTCATCTGACAGGCACAGTTTTTCCGGTCAAATTACTTCAGGGTCTTTGGGTGTGCCAAAGAGGAGTTCATCCCCTTCTGTCAGGGTTTTTCTGTTGTAGGAAATCTACAGTGAGATTTCCAGCTTTTCCATCCCCAGACTTCACCTCAAACCTTGGTCTTTTTTCTGGCTTTAACAGTGCTTAAAGACCCAGGTCCCCCACCCAATCCAACCTGGGGAAAAGGGAAAGATGAACATCCCCTTGGGGTAGGAAGGGATAAAGTGAACAACAATCCAAAGCAATGGATCTCAAGTGATGTTAGGGACATAATCTACTCTCAGCATCATCTACTGCAAGGAAAAATGTGACCTATGTATGAGCCATTTGTAGACAAAGAATGCCACTGTGTATCCCTTTCAACTCTATTGACTGTTCCAGTTAGTATGCTGGGATTATTATCTTGAGGGTTGTTCACTCCTTAATTTTATCCGTGACCTGGTAATGTGGGTGTGATTTCCTACCAAGGCATTTCTTACCATTTGTGAGATACTTTGAAAGCAATGTGCTGCTTTAATATTGCTGCTGCACAAAACTGCTTTCCATAGGCTACGAACAGAAAAACAGATAGAAGAACAAAATAAAACAAACTTAGAGGTGAACTGAGCTTGGATAAAAAGGAGTATATTACACTGGAGTCTTTCAAAGTCCTCTCTAACAGAATTTCCCCCCAGGAAACTCTGACTGTGCCAGCTACAGTTCTTGGATGGACCCCCACAACACACCCACCAGCAAAAAGCCTCATTTATGGCTCTTAGTTGAGACGTTGAGCCTACAGCTTGTATTCATTTAGGCATTTACATATATTTCTTTATATGAACTGACCAAGGCAAATCAGTTACTGTAAGGTAATAACTTGTGTACTTATAGAGAGGAAGAATTAAGTTGGCAGTTGCTCAGATTTTCATATTTTACCCATTTAGGTATTATGG
>VZTU01018797.1:71115-87909 GCA_013400835.1 Zapornia atra
GGAAGTCATTTAAGTCTTTGAGTATGGGGAACAAATTGATATAGATCAAGAAGAAAGCTAATTTTCCAATTTTGGGCTTATTTTGCTGTTTATAGGTGTGACTAGAAATTTGCCTCTGAAGGAAACTTAATATTCATCGGATTCAGTGCAGTCTTGCAGAACTGTTTTGTTGGTTTTGAAACACAAAGTCACGGAGTTAGCAAAGGAAAAATCATTCCCAAAATTACAGGGTTTAATTGTTTATCAATAGGTGTTCCTCATGAGCACTAGTTTGGCCATGGCAAAGTCTGAGAAATACTTTTATTTATGGATGAGTTACCAGCCATTGAGCGGAAGTCATCACAGGATATGCCTGTAATATGCTGAATGAAGTCAAGCTGGGTGATATGGAGTCTAAATGTTTTATATGCCTACAACAGGCTTGACAACCTGTTTGAAATGCTCCACCCAATTAGCAGGTGTTGATCCTATTCAGAAAGGAGGGGTGTAATCTGATTTCTCCAGGAGACAGGTGATTACCCCACCCAGATAGGAGAGATAGATGAGAGAGACTCTTTAGATCTAGACTGTGGTTGCAACTTAAATTGTTGCTGGGCTTGGTGAGACTGCTTGAGCTGAAACCAAGAAGTATTGTACGCTTCTTTGCTAATAAAGCCATGGTAAAATGTGGGACAGGTTTACTCTACAGAGGAAAACCAATTTTGTTTTAAAGTTATGGGCAGAAATGAGCTGCCTTCTGCTTGACCTCAAAGCTTCCCAGTGTTTTGAGTTATTCCTGGAATACTCTTCTGTTCCTTAAATAAAGTAATTCTGTGCTGTAGGAAGTATATAAAACTGAAAAACAAAATAATTCTAACTAAAGGAAGCTTGCTAGCAGTCATGGAAGGGTTTAATGTGCAACAATCATGCTGTGGCTGCGAAATCCTGAAAACCCCCTTGTTTGCTGGACTGCATCCACAAAAGACTTTGTTTTGTCTTGTTAACTGTGCATTAACCAGATGTACAAAAATATGAGATGGACGTTAAATCAGGTATTTAGCACTGCAGCCTTTTCTTGGCATCCTTTTAGCTGTTCACAGGTCCAGAACAATTATTATCTGCATCTGCTGGATGAAGATTTAAGGACTGCAAACAAATCTTGTAATTTGAACATGCTGAATGCTGAAAAAATCGGATAAGTCTTATTTCTTAAGATTGCTAGCTCACATGGTTAGTGCTAACGACAAAGATTTGAAGGTCTGATGTGTTTGGTCCTTGGAGTCAAGGGAGGCATCTTTAAAACATGGCTTATAATGACTTCTTCTAATGACTTCTGGTTTTAGGACTGTTTCAGGGCAGACCCTAGGAGTATCCCAACTATCTTAGCTGCACTCATGCTTAGCCTTAACGGAAAACATTGGGCCAAATGACCAAATATCAATAGTGACCACCAGATTTGCAAGTAGGTAGGCAAGCAGGAAAACATTCTGTTTCACCCTCACTAACACAAAGGAAGAACCAGAGGAGCTTTCCATTTGCTGTGCAAGTGTGCTGACGATACAACTGTTTGCTTATGTGGCACGCAGCTATGTGACTTAAAGGAACCAGGATATATCTGCTTTTTTTCAGTGGCTTTTTTTTTTAATCATATGCTTTGTTATTTGGCTTCTTTTTTTTCCTGTCTCGATGCTTTAATGGTTTAAATTCATGCAGACATCCTGCAACTTGAGTTAATTATACATTTAAAATATTCTCATGAACTCTTGTCATATCAAAAAATCAGACAGATAACAGACATAGCTTAATTGGAAAGATAAGTGGAAGTACAGTAAGTTATACTAGGCAACCAAAAATGTCTTATCAACCCTCATCAGCACCTTCAGCCTGAAATTTCTCAGGGCACATCTTGACAGCAGTGGAAAATCTAGATATGGAATTAATCAAGAGTTCCTTTGTAATGTTGGCATTGGTCACCATGCCTAAGGGTAGTGTCATTCCTGGTCTCTTCAGAGGGGCCAAGTCCTCCAGATCACAATCCAATATGAGGCCTTTCAGATGATTCAGTACAACGAACACTGAATCTGGGAATCTGACAGCTTTTTTTAAAGATTTGAGGCGGAAAGACAGGCATAATTAGAGTTTGGTCAACAAAATAAGAGTGATTTATAAGAGACTAGGTGTTTTGTTTACCTAGACATATTCTAGGTTTATTTTGGATTTGTGTGTGAGAGTGATGCAATATACACTGCTTATAAGGCTTTGACTAATGGAGGTGTAATCCCCGAGAACTAAGTTAATAGAAATCCCTTTCTGTAACACAGACCCTGATACGTTAGCTTCTCAACTAACTCCGCTCAGCACTTTGGACTGACTTTTTCGGAGGGCAGGACTTTAAAACATTGATCCTGCTGATTTCAAGGAACAATAATGAAAAAAGAGATATGGAAATGATGTTATTGATCCAAACTGCAAGGGGTACATAGTAATAAATCATAGCCTGCAAATGTTTTCATGCCAGCTGGCCTCCCCCATTCTAAAATCATACACCTGCCTATACAGGTTCAGCTGGAAGGTTATCTCATTGAGTACAGGTGCCAGGCATCACTCCCACACACATCAGGGCCTGTGCAAAGCTCCTAATACTCAGGGACTTTCCTCCTGCTGCCAATGCAACTTAGCACAATAGCTTTGCAGCAGTGTTGCCAACTAGCTTATTCCAATAAAATAAAATTTTAAAAGATCGTTGCCTTTTAACAGACTTGGAATAATTTGCTTTGTTCCCTGCCTATTCTGGGCCTTTTTAGGCAGACTGTACTCTTCAACCAATGTTTTTCTAAGTGCTATTGTAGTAGAAAGAGGGGAAACAGTTGTGATTATTAAATAGTCTTCCTGCATTTTACTAAAACCTGCACACAAGCAGTGAGAACCATGAAAGCATATGCCATGTAGAGCTCACCCTGAAGAGGACTTCCTTGCATGTGCTCACCGATGTGATGAAGTGTTTGCAGGCTCTAGATGAGAATCAATTGTCTGTGTACATGGCAATCACTCATTTGTTTATTGCACTAACACAGCAGAAATATTTTCCTTGAAACAATGCTGCTGTGTGCTGAAAAAGATACCTAGTCAATACAGACCGAATGGATGGCAGCTGGCGGTAGCCCACTAGCAAAAGAGAGAAGTTTAAAAGCGCCCTGATAAGCCTGCAGTGTCTTTCAGTGGTGTGATAAATTTGAATGACAGCAGTAATATCAGGGATTACTTACTCTCCATGGATATCCCTGACCTCGCCACTTGAGAATTCAACTAATTGGACAGAAGAAAGAACGGAAAAAAAAAAAAAAGTAAACATATTAATTAAACTCATGTATGGGACTTTATATGGAAACTGTCCATCCACTTAGATTTGAAAGACAAAACACGTATTTATTTTGTTTGTTCAGCTGTTAGACGATAGCTTTAAATCCCCTTGCCCATCCAGTTTAGAACAAACCTTCTGATATTCTAATCACTTGGCTATGTGTGAAGCCTGAAATAAAGGAAGAATGTATTACGAGCTCTGAATTAAAACAGCAGAAAACTGTTGAAGCTAATGATAATATAATGGATTATTTGGGCTTCCACTTATTGCCTCGCATAATCTGGCCTTTTGCATTTGCTGTAGTATCTGAGAAGTAGTAAATTATCAATGCTGGTTAAGAAAAAAAAAAAAAAACAAGAAGCACAAACAAGCAACCTAATCCAACCCCCCCCTTACAACCCCCAAAGACCAAGAACAAAAACCAGAAAGTCCCCAAACCAAACCAAACGACACAACAACAGAAACCCAAAACCAAAACCCCAGCGTTCTTAAAATAAGGAGAATTAGTTGGGTATTAGTTGGTCACAGGGACTTACACTTAAAATTCCAGTTAAAAAGATTTCATTAAAAACTCTTTGCTGTGTCAGTAATCCAGATTGAAGGATGTAACTTCCAGGCTTCTGGAGAAGAGATAATTACTGGAAACTCATAAAACCCACCTAAATTCTGTTTTAATTTTCATATGTGGAGCAGATGTTTTGACAGATGGATGGACTTTATTTTTGTAACTGTCCGGGAAAAGTCTGCATAACACAGCCTAATCACTCTTACGTATCTGTAGTGTTTGTTTTTCAATCTTTCTGTACTTGGCTCCTATGCTTTTGGTTGCAGACATTTTCTCTGTAATTTGTTTTTTCAGGCTAATCTCTCTCTGCATAAGGCCTTCTATCAATCTGATATATAAATACTAAAAAACTTAAAAAACAAATGTGTATGTTTGGTGAGTAAGTCAGACACACTGATCTTCATATAGCGGGTGCCCTTCTGGAAAACTTAATTAACACTTTATCTTCTCTTCAAGACAAGCCCTCTGCCCTCATACATAGTATATGAAATCTGGGACTGAATTTCAGACTTAAGAGCTCTGTCCAAACACACTGGACCTCTTTGATTTTAATTCACACTCTGAATGTAAGTGACAGTCTAATAATTTCTCAACTTGTTCACAAATAGGATTTTAGTACAGCAGGAGTAGCAATGAGGTTGGTGCTTCGGCAGCATTGCCACAGTATGATGCAAATGTTTTAAGCCACTTTTGTTTCAATGTGGAGCTGGGGATGTGAACCCCATAATGTTCTCAGCCAAGGTTAGAGGAAGTGGAAATATCTATAAGGTACCTGAAGTTAAATCCTTTTTCTCACTCAGGAATGCCAGGAAACTTCCAGGGCACTTTTCCTTCCAGGTAGCCAAACCTTTAACTCCTGCATAAAAGGTAGAATGGCTTCAGCTGGATGTCCTTGTGCCTTTATACACCAAACTAATACCTCAAAAGCCTGCACTGTCCACTTGGGCTTTGGCGAAGCATATAGTTCATATTCCTTCAAGCAAAGAAACAAACTAAAGCATGGCCCATGTTTGGGGTGAGTACTTCAATCACTGCAGAGCCAGGACAGGACGCAAACCATTTCTCTGGCTATGGTTTGGAGGATCTTGACAATCACACCATTGCAGAACTGTTTGCAAAAGCAGATCCAGCAGTTACGCTGTAAAAACATAGAAAAGTAATTATCTAAAGAAGTTCCTTCTGTCAGGATAGAGAAAGAAAAACCTCACCGGCTATGCTAAAAGGTGTCAGACATGATGTAGGAGCTGAGCTGCTTGGGTTTTAAGTAGAGGTACTTCTGTTCAGGGCCAAAGGCAGAATCTACAGCTTTTGGGGAAACCTTATACCATTTACTGAAATATAAATGAAGATTAATCCTCTCCAGGAGCAGACAAGATAAATGAATGGGGGGCTTTGAGGACTGCAGTAACTCCCACATGATGTACCTAATTTTCTTTATGAATACCTACCTCCATCATTCTGTACCATATGCAATCACTTATGCTTTCTGCTGTATGTATGTATTTATAAACTCAGCCTTTAGGTCATAAACCAGTGTTTAGTTTTATATAGACAAAAGAAAGTTTCCTGGTATTAAGCTGCCCATTATAATAACCAGAATTATTAGGTGGAAGAATTTATAATGATTCATTATAGTGATTCTGGTGCTCCTCTTCCTTAAGATTTGTTTTAAAGTAATACTTCTGTGCCTATGGAGAACTTTTTGAACCTTGCATTAATTTTCATTCACATTATCAAACTATAAGGATTCTAAAGTCCCAGTCCACCCTGCTTTCACAAATGAAAAAAAAAAGAAAAAACCACCACCTTGATTATCACTGGAAAATAACTTTTTAAAGTCTAATTTTCTTCTTTCAACTGTTGGGTTTGGGGTTTTTTTTGGGTTTTTTTGTCAAAGAACAATATTCAAAGTGTATGTATATGTCTATAATATATTACCTTTTTAATAAACCTTTCCCAAGGAAAGTGAAAATGGATGCAGAGGTGCTGGGGATGGAAGGTGAGGGCGGCGCTGAACTCAAATTCAGACAGTGTTTAAATTCCCTGACAATTCGTTCCTTACAACTTCTGTCTCTGGGTTGCTTCCTCTTCCTCTGCTGGATATTTTCTCCTGTCTGTATTTTACCGAGATACCGTATTTCTTTTGTTGTCTTTGTCTCCTTCCCAGTGCCTTATGCTCTGAGATCATGTAGTGAAATGCCTGGTTCTGCTGGCATGGACCTTCACACTAACAGTAGAGCGCTGGCCTGGGGGTCTGGCAAGGGCAGGCACTGCTGCCAACTGGGACAAGCCCAGCTGGAGACACCCAAGTCATTCCAGGCCTCCAGCCAAGGGGGTCGGGGACTTGCTTTGTAGTTGAGTTGTCGTAGCCACTCACTGGTGTCGGGACTAGCAGAGCTGTCTGCCAGGATTCACAACTGGAGGTGCCATTGTAGGAGCCTCGCACTGAGGGCAGGGAAAGGGAAACAGAGAATGGAAATGGGAGTCAGTCATCCAATCTCACATCGTGGCGGCTCCAAGTTGCCTCAGTGCGCACACACTTCCCCTGATCAAAATATCTTCTTTGCCGCACACGTGCATTGACATTTGTAGTCTGGGCAAATCATTCAAAGCTGTTAAAGTTGTTACAGATTTATGGGAAGCATTTTCTTCCCAGACCCACATAAACTAGGACAACCTCATACTCACCATCACAAAGAAAACTCTTGCTAGGTTTAGAATACCAAACATGAAGTTACAGCATTTCCACACATCTCCCTGTACCTGTGCAGCTGTACTTGAGCAAAGTTAGACAAAGGAAGGAATCTGATTGCCCTGCAATTGAAATCACTGCCTCTGTTTCTATTATTCCAGAGAGAATAGCACTGTCTCCCAGGCAGGACAGAAACGTCACTTTGAAACTCCTGACTTGACAAGGGCTTAAATCAGAACTGTAACTTTCCTTTGATGTCATTTATTGTGGTTTAATACCCCTCTTTATTTATTTTTTTACAATCATATAAAATATATAAAGAAACCTAATCTGTTAGGGAGGTGTATGAGAATGTACTGAAAAGAACTTAATGGTTCCTTTGTGCTGCTATAAAACACAAGAAAGTTATAAGAGCAGCCTGAACTGGACTAGGAACTTTATATGTTATATACATTTATTTGTCATAGTCAAAGCTTTATTGCTGTAGGTATTTACCTTCCCCATTGTTTAACTAGGTTGTCTATTTCTCAGACATCTATGGTAAAAGAAAACCTGCTGTACAAGGAATCAAGGAAAACTTAAAAGCAGGGTTGAATAAGCTAAATCTGCTTTTCGAAATATAGTATAAATCCGGAGTAACTTTACTAATATTAACAAAGTTGCACTACTGTCAACCCTGAACACTTGAAGCTAAAATATGTCTATGATTGAGTTCATTCCTCCCCTTCACTCTGACCCCTGGCTAATCTGAAATAATTCAGTGAAGCTGATGATAAAATTTTTCTTAGTTTCCATCCATAAAAATCGAAGAGAACTCTGCCCCTAAACTAAGTAGGGTTTCCCATCTCACCTTTAAAGTATTAGCTATCTAATACTGCCTTGCTATATATTATAGATAAGCAGCTGAGCAGTATTTAGTGACTGTCCATAGAACTACAGGTGCTGTGCTGCCATAAATTGGAATAACTCCTCTGAAACCAGCACTAGCCTTCTGATTCATGCTGGCTGTGGGTCCTGCCCATGCACTGACAGCATTTTGCAAAGTTATGTCTCAACTGGCCTCTAGCATTTCATGCAGGCAATTTTTAAAAATTTTCACAAGCCATAGTAGTAGACCCCAAAGGCATTTTTAAGTCTTGATACAACAAACCAGACAAGGCAAAGCATTGTCCTACTGAAACAGTGCTGTGATTAAGCAGTGCTGTGATAAATATAACTCTAAGTGTGAAAATTTGGAGTTGTTTAATAATGCACAAATGATTGTTCAGTTTTACCTTATGCAGAGTCAGTCAGATGCTCTGCCTGAGACACAGAATATCAAAACTTAGGAAAGGATCTATTTTGATTTTATTCATTTTTAATGTTGCGTGAATTTGCAATATTTTCCCATTTTCATTTTTGCAGTCATTGAATTATTAACACACTTACATGCTTTTTTCCTATATTTCTTTTATTAACGGGAACAAAGGACAACCGCATTAAGAACACTATCAAAACATACATTGCAATTTTGGTGATTTATGCCAGATATTTGCTTAGTACTCTACCATTGTGACAGTGGAAAGCAGTCTGTGGATACATGTACATATAATAAATGTATGTTCATGTTTATACATGTATGGGAGGAAGAATAAGCATGCACCAGAAATTGCGTGTATTTTTATTAAGAAAGGTCAGAATGGAAAGCATCAAGAAAGACCCCGGCTAACATCCATCTCTATTTCTTTCAATTTCCTGTTGGATTACCTTAACTATCTCTATGTTTTCTCTTCCATTTCAGTTGGAAAGAAAACTTAAGTTATTAGCAGTAAGCCAGGGACGTAGTAAGATTCTGGGTGCTTTTCTCTGGGTGCTCTTTTTAATACATTGTCATTATCTATTATAAAAATAAACAAGAAAATGAGAATACCAAAGTTGTTTTGGTACAGTCCTTTGTGTAAGGCAGGGAATCAGTATTTTGTCTGTGTCAGTTTATTGCTTTTCCCTGTGGTGGCCTAAGGCATGCCTCAAACTGCACATGCATTTTCCTGGCAGAGCCGTTGTTTTGCATTTGAGAGTATCTGGTTTAATTAGCAAGCAACTTACAGAGACCAATGATGCCAGAGACTTCTATGGAGATCGTAGCTCAGGTGGTGTTTCCATGGGCCCTGGTCCACTTGGAGTGGTACAGCTGAGTGCTGTACAGAAAAAGTCATACAATATGCAAAGTTTACTTCATTTTTAACACCCAACTTTACTGGAAAGAGTTCTTTTATTTCAATGTTCTTATTTTTTGTCTATTTGGAATCTATTAATTGTGTCAGCAGACTGATTCAGAACCACTGATGTAATTCTTTTCATTGTTATTCCTAATTGAAATAAAAATATTAAATAAAAAGTTGATATCTTGACTATCAGGTTAGATATTTCCATTTTAATAGGATTAGACATTAATAAGGACTTTTTTTTTTTTTTAACAGAAGACAGATAATGTTTGTACTAGGGACTGTTAGTGTTGCTATTAAGTTTTTGATTGCTGAGATCTAGAATTACTCATGATGGATAATTTACTGGGGTAGAAAATGTAAAGTCCAAGTCTTGCAAAGCTTATATTCTGGGGGCTGCAAAACCTTCATTAAAATTTAGCACATGCATTCATCTTTGTAAAAGTGGTCCCTAAACACAGAAAATGGGAGTGAGGCAGCATTCATATTATTGTTAGAAATGTTATATCAATGATTTGGGTTTCATCAGCTCCTTCCATCTGGCCTGTCTATCTTCTAATTGTTACTTAATTGAATACAAGCAAACACTTGGTCCATTTTTCTTCATTATTTTATTCTGACACATTTCTGTAAGTGGGTTTTGTCTTGCAAACATGGCAATAGCATAAATTACAAAGATGAAGCATATCTGAAACAGAAATTAGGAATTTTTTTTGTGTGTTATCTTTTCTTCAGGGGTGGATGCCTTATTAAATGACACCAAAACTATTTAAATGAGAACCTAAATCAGAATATCTATTAAATGCAAACAATTCAACTTATAAAATCTGCTCATTCAGCCATATATCTTTAACGCAGAAGAGTTCTCATTAGTCATAATCACTGAATTAACTTTGTGGATACATTTTATCCCCCTTTTCTTTGCAGAGAGAATGTGCTAATTTCATCAAGGTCCTTAAGGCTTACAACCAAACCCACTTGTACGCCTGCGGAACCGGGGCTTTTCATCCAGTCTGCACCTATATTGAAGTTGGAAGCCATCCTGAGGTAAACTATCTTAAACCAATATTTTTCTTTTTCTTTTTTAATCTTTATTGGTGTTTAGCCACAGTCTCTTCCTGCCAAAATTCACTCTCAATAGTTTCTGTGGCTTGGTGAGTGGATCTGGTACGACCTGCTCCTGAATCAGGTGCTGATGTGCTGATTGATAAATCACAGCAGAATCTGTATTTCTCCCCTAAACAGCATCTTTTCCCCAAGGGGCTTAAATAAATATGAGTAAGCCCATTCTGCCTGATTTGTGACATTAAAAGCACTCCCTTTTTCTTTAGTCAGAATCAATACCAGCTATAAGAAGTTCAGCTTGTGTGTTTATTCCAGGGCCAATTCGATTCTTTAGTCTCCTACTAGACAGTAAAGTTTGACACCATGGCCGCTTCCTCCCAGCTGGGAATTAAAATGGCATCACACATTCATAAATCCCACTTCTCAGATTTATCCTAACACGCTGACAGGTTTTCTTATGTGACCTAGGTTTTGTTCCTTTTCGGTGAAGAACAAATCCCCCTCTCGCCCCTGCCCCCTCCTGCCACCTTTTCCCCATTTTCCCCACTAATCTGTAGTTTACTGACATTCATTCATTTTTCTCTCCAGAAAAGCCAATCCCCCATCCCTTAAGATGAGTATGTATTATGAAGTAGTCCACTTTAGTTTTCAGTCAGTCTTCTTGGACTGTTGCCCCATGGAGTGTCACAGTTTAGCTCTTGATCTGTTTTCAGCAGTCACTTAGTTAATTTGTGGATACGTTTTACCTCTGAATCCATAGTTGGGTTATTTGTAGCTTCTGTGATTTCCAAAGAACAGCTCTTCAAGTTACCTTATGGTTTTGCAATTCAGGTTTGCAGATTTCCCTGAAAATAAAGGCATCATTGTTAAATGAACAAGGATCTAAGTATTTAAAAAATCAGGATTTCTTCTTGTAACAAAATTAACAGATCATTTCAGTATTGACTGTCTGGAAACCATTTTTCCCTATAAAAATGAAGTCTTTTGATATTTGAAACAGAAGTCTTTAAAATGTTCTAAGCATAAGGTTTTGAATGGATAAAGGAGCTACAAAGCAGAAGGGTTTTGGGGTTTTTTTGTTGTGTTTTTTGGGGTTTTTTTCTTCATATTCCTTGTTGCTTTATTCGTGAATGCATTCTTGGCAATTAGTGATTGTCTCTTGACCACACACAGTATGCCATTGCTTACTGCATTAAACAGATTCTCTGCTTCCTGAGATCCATTTGGGAATTGGTAGACATATTAATTAACTCTAGTTCCGTAAGATGTGTGTCAATCAATTCTTGGATATCTGCCAAGTGACTCTATCTGCAGAGAGATAGCTGGTATGAGGTCATTTACTTCTACATTTGGCTGTTTTATGACTGTACCATAAAACTAACAGACACTTTATCAAGGATTTATAGGAAGGATGATCAGGGATGAGAGGATGGATCCAACCTTGGTTTAACATTCTGGATTTTGAGACACTTAAGTCAATGATGTTATTGGCCCTGGAGCTGGAAGAGGATGTTTGTTTTAGCTTCTTTTTAGCAGTCCCTAAGTATCAACAAAATCTAAATTGTGCGGATTTGGTCATTTATGCAGTAAATTTGTTAGTCGTTGTGTGCCTGAATCATTCTCTTGACCCTTGGCTTCATCTTTGCAAGCCAAGGAAGTCAAGAGTATGTTTATCTGAACAGCTGTTAGCTTTTGATTACCTTTTCATACTTAAGCTATGAGTAAAACCACCCTTACCTGCCCCTCCGGTGGAACAAGTTTTTGTATCCTCTGGACTGTCATGCAGGAGGGCTCACTGAGTTCTCTGCCCAAGCAGAGAGAACGTGGGGCAAGCAGGAGGGAGGAGTGCTCACCTCCTCTGATTTTGACAAATCTGACAGTCATCCTGGGTCTGTCCCTTGCAAAAGTGAAAATCAGATGAATAAATGAATTTATTAGGCTTGCAATGAAAAGTAATCTGGCCTGTCTCTCTCTCAGCCAGAGCCTGCTCCTTCTTTTCCCATGCCACCTAGCCAGGAATTTTAAATGTGCATCTCCTCTGGGAGCTAGGAAAGAGGAGGGTGCTTGATTGACAGTAGCTATTAGAGACACCACGAAGAGGGGGAAGGTAGATGCAATATTAACCCCTGCACGGTGCATCTGTGAGAGCCAGATGGTTTATGTGGGCATGTCAGACAGCAGCGCTGGATATGTCAAAGGGCCTTTGCTTCTGTATCATATATGGTTTATAGCTCCCTAACACACTAAAAAGGGTAAAAAGTGTAAGTGAAGGCAAGTGGTTGATTTTGAGTTAAAAAATTGCCACCTAAAATATTTCCTGAAGATTCATTTTCTTCCACAACACTTACGGAAAATTAACTGACTTCACCATCTGCTTATTTATTTTTCAAGCACTTAAGAGAGGTAAATGTGAACTGATTAGGGGAATAGTCAGGGAATGTACCTACTGTCTAATAAGATTGCTTGTTTATGTGAGCTCTGAATAAAACCCACCTGCCTGAGACCGGTGGAGGAGAGGAAATGAGTGTGTGCCAAACTGAAGAGGATGGAGAGGTGAAATTTAAAGAAACAAGTGGCAAGAGATAAAGGAGACCCTAGAAGCACTTAGTCCTGGCTACAGGAGGCTGGAATATGGTACAATGTTTATGACTGGGG
The DNA here is from genome assembly GCA_013400835.1 of Zapornia atra. Taxonomy (NCBI): domain Eukaryota; kingdom Metazoa; phylum Chordata; class Aves; order Gruiformes; family Rallidae; genus Zapornia; species Zapornia atra. The sequence goes on from VZTU01018797.1 coordinate 83,637, forward strand.
AAAGGAAATAAATTACTTTGTGCGGCAATCATAAAGTAATGGGAATATGTATTGTTATATCTGTTGAATATTTCTCCAATATGAAGCAGCACATTGCAGCGCCATTCCGTACGTGAAGAAAACCATTTCTGATGATGAAACTAGGCAGGTCTAATTGGGTTTGATGAAGTACAGTATCAGAAATAATAATCAAAAGGTAAAAGGATATGAACAGCATGCTGTGCATCTGATTAAAAATGATCTGTGCAAATGTATACAACCTAATATGTTGTGAATTACACTGCAGTCTAAGGAGTAAAGCAGACTAATCTTTGCTTAAATCCGTTCCAGATGTGTAAGTGAATAACCACAGTATTTAGAGAGACGAATAAAGTTAATGTTTCAATAGATTTTAAGCACGTAAGCCATGAGTAAGCAGGAAAGAACGTATTTAGAGAGAATGTAGTGTGTGTATACGCAGAAAATACCTGAGGAGAGCCTAATTTAAAGCTCAAGATCATCCTTTGGGGAGGCTATATTTGTACCTTTGCTGAATGGGGTAAAGCAGCTCATATGCAGCTATCTATACTGTACGTGCCGGAGCTTAGATGAGATGACCTAACACTGACACCTACATCAACTTCAGGGATCCGGGGTTAGGCAACACGTGGCATTCTCTTCACATAACGCAATACAATGCAAGAAGCCAATTGCCAGACAAAACAAGAAAGTAATTAGTAAAGCTATGTTCTGCTCCCACTGACTTCTGAGGAAACAGGATTGGATGTGTAGGAATGTTGTGTTTAACGGTTGCAAAATTGCACAAGTCAGAACTGCACTTGAAAGGAACAAATCCAACTGCAGGGAGACACAGAGGTGCATTAAAACCGCTAGAAAATCACAACAGGATGCAGAATGCACCTGCCTGTGCATGCCTGAGCAGGGGAAGGAGCCCTGCTCCCTTTCCCCAGGGCTCCCTTTGGGGTAGTTTGCATGAACCAGTAGGGAACAGCCCTGTTTAGGGAAGAACAGGATTTTCCATTTACTTAACCCTTACGTACAGGTGGAGGTATAGAGAATGCCCCATAGAACTTTTCCTTTTAATGCTCAGACAGACATTGCAAGAGCTGTACAAAATTGTTTGCCAGATCCTCACCAGGAATACATTAAGGGTTCCTTCAACAGAGGCAAATTAATAGATGCTGTCTGAAGAACTAACCCGGCTTTTTTTATTGTCTCCTAATTCCAAATTTCTTGTCATTGTCCAGCAGATTAAAATTCATTTTTAACTGGATGAACTTAAAAGATCTGGGATCACTTTACTTGCAGGTTATTTCTCATTCGTAATCAGTAAAGAAGCTCTAAATTTAGTTCAGATTTATGATGTACATAAAACATTAAGTTATTGCATATGAAGTTATATAATGCTACCACCTGTAACATATTTGCTTTTTCCGGACTCTGTGTATTTTAAAAATCTTTGGTTCAGCTCATAAAATTTTCCTGAATTATACTTTTTTTTTTTTTCTTTCCTTCCCTTCTGCACTTCACATTAGAAACTGTCCAGAATGCATTTTCTAAGTAATGGACATCCTGTTCTGATACATTTATCCATCTGTCTTTTTTGTCCGTCTGTCTGTATTATGTACATGTATAGAGTGATTGAAAAGCTTTTTTTTTTTTTTTTCCCCCTAAGTGAATGACTCTGAAAGAACACATTACTTGAAGGACCAGTGCTACTGCTGGTAGAAAACATGTTGTGTTTCATTATCTACTATAAAAGTCAGGGAAAAACATTTACTTCAGTTTTAGCAGGCATCACATAAATTGGCCTAACTTCACTGAAGACAGCAGAGCTGTGTCAGTTTGCATCAGTTTTGATTCCGACCTGTGGCTTTTAAGTGAAACATTTGAGCAAATTATTTTTTAAGTTAACAATCACCTGAGGCTAACTTGCTTCACATCTAAGTAATTATACTGTTACATGGCATTTATGTACTTACAAAATATATGGACAATATATGAAGGAAAATGACAGCGTTAAAGGTTGATTCTTATTTGTGATATAACAGGTGTGTGATATAGCTGTTATTTGTGACATACTAATACTAAGCATCATTATAAACACAAAGAAATCCCAGCAAAGGATGATCTAGTTTACAGACTGTAACATCTTATTTTAGATCAGGGATGCTTTCAAACCACTGCATATCCTGTTACTACAGTAACAGAAAATAAATATAAGTACATTTTAGGGTATTTCTTTCAATTGCCCAGGTACTTTTGCCACGGGAAAAAAGAAAACATGTCGTAGATGTTTAAAGGCTGATATACTTCACCATGTATCATAAAAAGCAGGTTAAGAATTTCTGCAATATTGGGAAATCCTAGGTACTGGACCTTTTCTCCTGATGTTTTTGTCTTCGTTAAGATGAAAGGTGACAGGATAGGCAGTGTTAGGCATCCATCTGCCCAGGCATTTCATAGGGTATGTGGCCAAAATCACAAAATAGAGGGGTTTGATTCCTGCCAGGTCTGCAAACCATCATTTCTGCTGCTCCACATTACATCGATTCCCAGACCCTTAGGCTACCCGGTGTGAAAACTCTTTGCATAAAATCAGGCTTTTCACACATGTACAATTGTTGAAAAGAATAAATCTTGACGTAGTTATAATCTTTCTAGTAATTTGGAAGTTTTATATAGAGTTAGATATAGATACATATAGCATATAATTCTTTTTCCCAGCTATAATTCCCTATGTCATCGGTTGGGAAGGGATATGCTATGGGGACTTTGCAATGACCTGAAGATAGTATTTGCAACTGGAGTACAGGGAAGGGACAGAGAACATAACAGGTCTTTCTCATAAGATAAACTAAAGAAGTAATTTGTTCTGGTAAGGTCTGACAAATATTTCTGTAAGAAAACCAGGATGTGTTGTTGAAAGCTCTACATGATTTTAAGCACTATCATGCAGAAGCATGTATTTCTTACAAGCTGAGTGCTACGTCCCAAATGGCACCTCTTGTTATGTGGCATTATCCTGTGATAAAGTTACAGAAGTAGAAGGTCACCATAAAGAGGTAACCTGATACCCATTTAAAAGACTTTCTGAAAAACTCCATAAACCCCTTTGTAAACAAATATGAATCATGTTCATGGTTAAACACTATTATTTGTGAAGGCTTGTCTTTGAATATACTGCAGGTCTCCTTTTACTTCAGCTGTATTTTGAGCACTTGCTTGCTAAAAGAGAATTTAAACCAAGAAAACTCAGATTTTTCAAAACTTCACCCTGTCATCCCCACCAAAATATAATTCCAATAAAAATGTATTTCCAGAGTAGGTCTTTTAAAGTATGACTGTTAGGCTTTATGTGATAATTTAGCTGTCAAAGTAGTTTAATTTATGAGGTAAACTTCTCTCAACTGATTAGCACACATGGCAGCAATGGCTGACATCTTTCCTACCCCTCACTGCTGGGAAAGTCTATACACAGCTGCTACAGATCTCTCATCCTCAGAAAACGGGACACTGAAGAGCAAAAATTTGGAGGAGAATTTTTTTCCAAGTCTCTTATTTAACAAGGCAAGAATCAATTTCCTAATACAAATTATAATGCATGCTAAACNGGAATTATTTAGCAAAGGGGTCATGCTTTAATCATTGACAGGAAATGTGAACATCATAGGTTTTCAGCTGTCATGTAATGTATTCAGTCCTGCCCTTGCATATTTCATAATTACACCTGAGCAATTTGGAATCTATTTATGTCTAAAGTGACAGAAAGTCAGTAATTATGTCTGAGGTTCACTCTGAGATTTACAAGTTGAACATTTACATGCAGGAAATGAAATCAAGTTTTAAACTATCACAAGTCAAAACAGTGTGGTGGGCTATTTTATTTCTTCACCTTTATTCCTCAGCCTACAGTCTTAAATGGTTTAGGCAAAATGGAAGCATGATTCTTCAGTAAGTTATACAGAGGAGAGGTATAAGACAGGATGAGAAGCAGAACAAAGATGTGGAATTTACAACTGCAAGGGCCATTTGTTACACTGCAGAAACCACTAATAAAACCTCTATTATTATTCAAGACTGGTCAGTTCAGCTATTCAGCAACTAACTTTTGTCTAGGACTTGATAAATATATACAAATGGCTATGGCAGACCTCTCAGTATATTCTTAAGTCTGGAAAAGAAAAAAAAAAAAAATCAACTCCAGAACCATGAGAACCATGTTGCTTTATACATATGTTTTAAAGAAAATGTAAATGCAAGCTGTTGTAGG